>RJWJ010000746.1:135324-181689 GCA_004363605.1 Indri indri
TCTCACTCTCTTGCCTGGGGTGAGTGCCGTGGCATCAGCCTAGCTCACAGCAACCTCAAACTCCTGGGCTCAAGCAATCCTACTGTCTCAGCCTCCCGAGTAGCTGGGACTACAGGCATGTGCCACCATGCCCGGCTAATTTTTTTCTATATATATTTTTAGCTGTCCAATTAATTTCTTTCTATTTTTGGTAGAGACGAGGTCTCGCTCTTGCTCAGGCTGGTCTCGAACTCCCGAGCTCAGAACGATCCGCCCGCCTCGGCCTCCCAGAGTGCTAGGATTACAGGCGTGAGCCACCGCGCCCGGCCTAGAATGTTCTTAAATATCTGTTAAGTTCATATGGTCTACAATTTAAGTCCCACATTCTTTGTTGATTTTCTGTCTCAGTCTCTAATGCTGTGAGTGAGTATTTTGAAGTCCACCAATATTATAGTACTGCGCTCTGTCTCTTTAGGTTTAGTAATATTTGTTTTGTGACTCTGGGCACTCCAGTGTTGGGTGCATATATATTTAGGGTCATAATATCCTCTTGCCAGATTGATCCCTTTTTCATTATATGATGACCTTCTTTGTGGAGTTGTTTTTTTTTTTTTTTTTACTGTGTTTGATATAAAGTCTGTTTTATCTGATATAAGTACAGCTAATCCTGCTCACTTTTGGTTTCCATTTGTATGAAGTATCTTTTTCCACCCCTTTACTTTCAGGCTCTGTGTCTTTACGGGTAAGTTGGTTGGATCATGTTTTTTTATTCATTCTCCCAATGTATATCTTTTAAGTGGAGCATTTTACCCATTTATATTCAGGGTTAATACTGATAGGTGAGGTTTTATTCCTGTCATATTGTTAATTGTTTTTTAGTTATTTTAGAAATTCTTTCTTATTCTCTTTTTGTCTTTGTGGTTTGATGAAATTCTGTAATGTTGCCATTTGATTCCTTTCTCTTCCTCCTGTGTGATTGTTTATAAAACCTGTAATTATTATATTTTCATGTGTTTTCATGATGGTGAATATCAGCGTTTTATGTTCATATTTATGGTCCCTCTGAGTACTTCCTGTAGGGCCAGTCTGGTGGTGACAAATTCCCTCAGCATTTGCTTATCTGAGAAAGACTTTATTTCTCTTCATGAAGCCTATTCTGGCAGAATATAAAATTGTTCGCTGGCAGTTTTTTTTCTTTCAGTGCTTTGAAAATACCATCCCATTCTCTTCTGGCCTGTAAGGTGTCTGATGAGAAGCCCACTGTTAGTCTGATGGGGTTTTCTTTATAGGTGACTAGACCCTCTTGTCTTGATAATTTTAAATTTCTTTCTTTCACTTTGACTTTAGACATTCTGAATATAATTTACCATGGTGAAGTCCTTTTTACAATGTATTTTCCTGGGGGTCAGCGGGCCTCCTGTGTTTGGATATCTAACTCTCTTGCTAGACTTAGGAAATTTTCACTGATTATTTTCTTAAATAGGTTTTCTAAGCTTTTCAATCTCTCTTCCCCCTCAGGAATACTGATAATTTGTAAGTTCAGTTGCTTTATGTGGTTCCAGATGTCTCAAAGGCTTTGTTCATTATTTTTTTTTTCCTTATTTTTGTCTGACTGGATTATTTCAAAAGATCTGTCTTCAAGTTATGAGATTCATTCTTCTGCTTGGTCTAGTCTATTATTGAAGCATTCAAATATATTTTATATTTCCTTTAATGAGTTTTTCAGTTCCAGAATATCTGTTGGTTTTTTTGTAAAATATCTATCTTCTTGGTGAATTTGTCATTCATATCCTGAACTGATTTTCTGATTTCCTTGTATTTTTCAGATTTCTCTTGTATCTCATTGAGCTTCTTTTAAAATCAATATTTTTAATTCTTTGGCATTTCAAGGAGTTCTTTTTGATGGAGATCTTTTGCTGGACAATTGCGGTCCTTTGGTGGTGCCATATTTCCTTGCTTTTTCATGTTTCCTGTGTCTTTCTGTTCATATATGCACATCTGGTGTGGCAGTCACTTCTTCTAATTTTTTGAAATTGCTTTCAAAGGGAAGAATTTTTTCCTGAAGATGTATAAATGTTGGCTGAGTAGGACACTCTGGCTTTGATTTTGGGTGCCTGCAGTAGTGTGATCTTTATATAATTCTTTTTATCAGTACACAGGGTCAGTAGTATCTGATTTCTTTGGTGGCTTAGGGTGCAGTTATTAGTTGTGGCTGCGGTGAAGTTTTGCTGGGGACTTAGACACCAACAGAGGCGATCTTCATGCCTTGGGGGTGGCAGCAGTGTGCCTGTTTTTAATCCCCAGAGCAGCTTATGTTGGCATTGGTGTTAGTGGATCCTGGAGGGCCAATTCTTGGGTCTCCTGGTGGCTTGTTCAGAAGCCAGGAGTGGGAGCAGTTGGCCAGGTGTGTGGGCAGGGTCTGAGGCCCCTGGCAGCTTATGTGATGTGGGTGATGGCAGTGGTGGTGGTGGTGGAGCAACCCACTAGGACCCAAAGGGTGTTGGTGTTGCTAGTAGCCACGCTGGGTTGGGTGGGCTAGTCTCCAGTCCCACAGCCACCTATAGCGTAGTGGTGGGTATGGTCCTACATGTGCTTAGGCAACCATTGTCTTCCCTGTCCCTCAACAGCAGAGTGGCAGCTACAGCTGCATCACCTCAAATGTGGCCCAAGGGCAGGGTATAGCCCAGTGTTAAACTCTCCAAATGGCACAAGCTGTGGGCCTGCAACCAGAGAGGGCACGGTTCCTCCCAGGCAAGTGGCATGGGCAAGAAGTTGTAGGGAGTGTAGTCCACTCACATCTCAGTCTCACGGCAGTCCATAGCAGAGCAGTGGGTGTTGTCCTAGGAATGCATAGGAGAACCTGTTCCTCCTGGGCTAGGTGGTGGCTGCAGTCACATCAGCCTGAACTCAGACTGAGAGTGGGGTCCATTCCAGCATTAAACTCTCAAAATGGCACTGGTTGTGGGCCGGCAACCAGAGAAGGCGAGGCCCTGTTCAGGTGAGCAGTGTGGGCAAGAAGCTGTGGGGAGTGTGTGGTCCACTCTTATCTTAGTCTCACAGCAGCTGGTTGCAGGGCAGTGCGTACTGTCCTAGGTATGCCTAGGAGAGCCTGGTTTCCTTGTCCCTCTTTAGCCAGCTCCAGCAATGGCTCCAGCAATGTCAGCCCAAACTTGGCCTGCAGCCTAGCAGTAAACTTACAAAATAGTGCCTTGTGTCTGTGACCAGAGAGGGTGGGGCCCCTTCCAGGCAAGCAGTGTAGGCAAGAAGCTGTGGGCAAGTGCAACCTACTCTCATCACAGTCTTAAGAGCAGCCCACAGCAGGGTGGTGGGGACCTTCCTAGGGTTGCATGGGAGCCCCCAAGTCTCCTTTCTCCTTTCTCAGAGCACTGCAGCAGCAGCAGCTGCACCTCTGGATCCTGGATATCGAGGCTGTCAGAATGGCACCCAGCTGGAGGTGCTCTAGGTTCGGGTGCCTGTGGGATTCCGTGTGGGTTCCCTTTCTGCAGCTAAAAGTATCTGTGCAATCTCTAGGCAGCTGCCTGTGTTAGGCCAGAGGCCCACCTAATCGAGGGGTTCTCCCATAGTCATTTTAGAGTGTGAAGCCCTGGGGTCTTCTCTCTCACTGTTTCCCTGCCTCCAGAAGCTTCTCCTGGTTCTCAGCCATTCCCTGGCCGGCAAGCTGCCTTGAACTTTTTACTTAGTTTTGGTGCTTCCAGTCACTTATCTGGTGAATCCTAGCATTCTCTCCTAGATGATCTGTTCAAAATATATTTATTTACTATTCTGTTTCCTCCTTGAGGAGGCACATACTACCTCCGTCTCATCGGCCATCTTGATCCTCCACCCATTTGGTAAGGGTTGACATCTAACCCAGATGCCTATCAAGATACAGAATGTCTCCATCACCCCAGATATTTCCTTCATGCCACTTCCAAATCATCCCCACCCCCACCTCTAAACCTCCACCCCAGACAAACAGTTGTAATTTTTTTCACCATAAATTAGTTTTGCCCATTCTGGAACTTATAAGTGGAATTGTTCAGTGTTTGGTCCTTTGTATAAAGCTTCTTACATTTAGCATATTTTGAAATTATGTTGCATGTAGCTGATTGTTTTTATAGTTAAGTATATTCCACTATGAATACAAAGGTTTTCACTTTGGTGTTTTCATAAATGAAGCTGCTATCAAGTGTGTGTTTGTGTTGACATACTGTCATTTCTGCTGGGTAAAACCCTGTAAGAGTGAAATTTCTTGGTGAAAATTCCAAAGGTTGGTGGCTGGACCCTTTTACACTCCCAGCAACAGTATATGACAGTTGTGGTCATTTCTTATTTTGTCAACATTTGGAGTTGTCAATGTTAAATTTTAGCCATTTTGATGGGTATACAGTGGCATTTCAGTGTGGTTTTAATTTGCATTTCCCTGATGACAAATGATGAGCACTTTTTCACATGCTTGTTGACCATTCATATACCTTTCATTGTGACGTGTCCAAATCTTTTGCCCATTTTTTTTCAATTGAGTTATTTTTATATATGTTGTTTGGATTGTTAGGTTTTTTTATTTTTTCAGTTTACAAGTTTTTTAATATGTATTTTACTAATTCTACAGTTCTTTGTCAGACACATTCTGTAAGTATTTTCTCCCAGTCCATCACTTGATATCCATTTTCTTAATGTCTTAATAGTCTCTATATCCAGAAAAATTGGACTACCTGCCTATGTCATGAATATGTCTTACTTTGTAGATAAAATGTAAATAAATTGTATATATTTACCATGATGTTACCATACATAGGTTTTTTTTTTGGTCATGAAAACACTTAAAATCTACTCTTAGCAATTTATAAGGATACATTGTTATTAACTGTAGTTCCAGTGTTGTTACATCTCCCCAACACCCCTCCCCAGAATCATTTTTTTTCCATACAGCTATCCAAGTTGCACCATTGGTTGAAAGGACTTTTCTTTTCCCATTGCATTGCTTTGGTACCTTCATCAAAAATTAAATGACTATATAAGTGTAAGGTCTGTTTATGGACTCGATTCTGTTTTATTGATCTGTCTTTCTTTATGACACTACCACATGACTACATAATAAGTCTTGAAGGTAAGGTAGTGTAAGTCCTTCAGTTTTGTTCTTTGTCATGATTGCCTTGGATGTTCTAGATCCTTTATATTTCCATATTTTTGTCTTTGCTTTATATTTTTCTTTTTATTATTTAAAAATATTACAGGGGTCCAACGTTGAGGTTACATATATTGCCTTTGCACTGCCCGAGTCAGAGCTACAAGTGTGCCCATCCCCAGATAGTGTGCACCTATGTGAATTTACCCATCCTCTCTCCACGCCGTCTCCTGCCCGATACATGTTACTTCCATATGTGCGCATATGTGTTGATCAGTAGCACCAATTTGATAGTGAGTACATGTTGTGCTTGTTTTTGCATTCTTGTGAAACATATTTTAGAGCCGGATTGTCAAATCAGTTTCTACCCAAAAACCTAATGATAGGAATTTACAGATCAATTTAGGAATAATTTTTATTTTAAAAGTATTTAGTCTAACAGTGCACGAACATGGTATATCTTTCTATTTTGGTCTTTTTCACAGCAGTGCTTTGGTAGTTTTCAGAGTAGAGGTCATAATGTGTTTTGTTAAATTCATTGTTAAGTATTTCATGTCAGTAGTATTTGACACTATTGTAAATGGATTATTTCATTTTCCAATTGCTCCTTGCAAGTATATAAAAACACAGTTATTGTACAGTGACTGTGTATCTTACGACCTTGCCAAATCCACTTATCAAGTGTAGTAGCTTTATTTTTATGTATTTATTTATTTTTAGGATTCCTTAGGATCTTCTACATAAACACCATGTCATCTGCGAAGAATTTTATTTCTTCCTTTCTAATCTTCATGCCTATTTCTTGCCTTACTGCACTGACTAGAACTCCTCCACTCCAGTATAATAATGAGTAGAAGTGGTAAGAGTCAACATCCTTGCCTTGGTCCTGAGCTTAGGGGCAAAGTATTCAATATCTCACCACTAAATATGGTGATATCCATCACTTTTTTTTTTCATAGATGCCCTTCATCAAGCTGAAGATGTTCCCATCTATTCTGTATTTGCTGAGAGTTTTTATGATGGCTTTTTATTTTTACTTTTTGGGGTTGGGAGGGGTAGAGCAATTTTAGATTAACAGCAAAACTGACAGAAAATACAAAGACTTGCCATACTTCCTGCCCCAACACATGCATAGCCTCCTCCATATCAATATCCCCCCCTCCTAGAGTGGCACACTTGTTACAATTGATGAACATACACATCATTATCACACAAAGTCCATAATTTACGTTAGGCTTCATTCTTGTTTGCACATTCTATGGGTTTGGACAAACGTATAATGATTCCACCATTAATGTATCATAAGGGTTTTTTCACCGTCCTAAAAATTCTCTATGCCCTATTGATGATCCCTCCCTCCCCCGACTACCCATGGCAACCACTAAATAAAAGTCTCTATAGTTTTGCCTTTTCCAGAATGTCATATCATTGGAATCACGCAGTATGTAGCCATTTCAAATTGGTTTCTTAGTAACATGCCCTATGCATTTCCTCCATGTCTTTTCATGGCTTAATGGCTCATTCTTTTTTAGCAGTGAGTAGTGTTCTTTTGTCTGGATGTACCACAGTTTATTCATTTATTCGCCTACTGAAGGACATTTTGGCTGCTCCGAAGTTTTGACAATTACAAATAAAGCTGCTATAAACATCCATGTGCAGGTTTTTGTGTAAATGTAAGTCTCCAACTTCATTGGGTAAATACCAAGGAGTTTGCTGAATTGTATGGTAAAAAAGTATGTTTAATTTCATAAGGAGCTGCTAAACTGTCTTCCAAAGTGGCTGTACTATTTTGTGTTCCCAACAGCAATGAATGAAAGTCCCTGTTGCTCCACGTCCTCACCAGCATGTGGTGGAGTCAGTGTTCTGGATTTGGGCCATTCTCATAGGTGTGTAGTGGTATCTCATTTTAATTTGCATTTCCCCGATGACACAGGATGTAGAGCATGTGGCCATCTGTTTTTGTTTTTGTTTTTTTCCTTGACCTAAACTGAATCAAGACTTATTTGTAATCTGTATATCCTCTTTGGTGAGGTAAAGGTCTTTGGTCCATTTTTAAATCAGGTTGTATTCTTACTGTTGAGTTTTTAAAGTGCTTTGTATATTTTGGATAACAGTCCTTTATCAGGTCTTTTGCATGATGGGTTTTTTAAAAATTGCTTTTTTCTGTATCTACAAATAATGTGACTCTTCTGTTAATGCATGTAACTACTTTGGTTTCAAATATTAAACCAGGGTTGGATTCCTGGGATAACCCCAAGTTGGCCATGATATAAATATTAACCTTTTTATTAATATTTGTTGCTGGATTTGATTTGCTAATATTTTGTTAAGGATTTTTGTACCTATGCCATGCAGGATAACAGTCTATAGTTTTGTAATGTCTTTGTCCAGTTTTAATATCATGGTAATGCTGACCTCATACAAGTTGGGAAGTTCTTGCTCCTATTTTCTGAAAAATTTTATAAGGTTGAATTTACTTTGCCCCTTATATGACAGAATTTACCAGTGAAATCACCTGGGCAAGGCATTTGCTTTGGATAACTTTTAATTTATAAATTCAGTTTCTTTAATAGATATAAGACTTATTAAGGTTTTACATTTCATCTTGTTTCAGTTTTGGTATATTTTTCAAAGATTTTTGTCTATTGCATCTAAGTTGTCAAATCTTACTGTCATAAAATTGTTCATAATATTCCCTTATCTTTTTCATGTCTGTAGGATCTGTAATGCTATCCCCTCTTTCATTCCTGAGACTAGTTATTTGTCTTTTTCTTCATTAGTTTAGCTTGGGATTTGTCAATTTTTTTCCCATAGAATTTGGGGCTTTAAAAATCTTTCTTTAACATTTGTCTGCTTTCACCTTGTATTTACTCTGGGTTCCTCTCTTTTTTCTAGTTTAAGGTAGAAACCTGTACCACTGATTTTTCTACCTTTCTTCTGTTGTAATAGAAGCATTTACAACTCTGTTTCCCTTTAAGAAATGCTTTTAGCTGAATCTTACAAATTTTGTTTTCATTATCATTCAGTTCAAAATATTTTCTATTTTTTTTATTTCTTTCTTGATTTATGAGTTATTACAAGTATGTGTTTAATTTCCAGTTAGGGATTTTTATAGATGTTATTAATTTCTAATATAATTTCATGTGGTCAGAGAATATTTTCTATAAATTTCAATCTTTTGATCTTTGAGACTTATTTTATAGCTCAGCATATGGTCTGTCTTGAATATACTGTGTGCATTTGCAAAGGATGTATATTCTGTAGTTATTGGTTGAAGTGTTCTATAAATGTGACTTAAGTCAAGGTAGTTGACATGTCCTTTCTCACTTTTTTCTATCAATTGCTGAAAAAGATGTGATTGTGGATTTAATCTATCAATTTTTACATAATGTATCTTGAAGTAATGTTAGGTACATACATAATTATAATTTTTTGTTTTCCTACTGAATTGACTTTTTTATCCTTATGAAATGCCCCTCTTTATTTCTGGTAATACTCCTGTAAAGTCTACTTTATCTGATATTAATATAGCACTTCAGATTTCTTATACCTAAAATTTCCTAGGTATGTTTTTTCCATCCTTTTACTTTCAATGGCACACATCTGGGCTTTAAATTTTTATTCTTTCTCTGGTTTTTAATTGGCATATCTACTCCAATTCCACTTTAATGTAATTATTGATATGATAGGCTTTACATTTACCATTTTTGCTATTTATTTTCTCTTTGTTCCAGCTAGGTTTTTTGTCTTTTTTCTTTTTTTTTTTTTTTTTTGGTGGCAGGGGAGCTAAATGAATATATTTAGAATTTCATTTTCATTTCTCTAATGGGTTTCTAAGATATACTTCACTACATTTTTTAATGGTTGCTCTAGGGATTATAAATATACATCCTTAACTTTTCATAGACTATTTAGGATTAGTTTTGTACCCTACCACTGGGGTCCCTAACCCCTGGGCTACGGACCAGTACCGGTCCGTGGCCCGTTAGGAACTAGGCTGCACATCAGGAGGTCAGTGGCGAGCACTCGAGCTAAGCTTCATCTGTATTTACAGCCGCTCCCCATCACTTACATCACCATCTGCACTCCATCTCCTGTCAGATAAGCAGCGACATTAGATTCTCATAGGAGCGTGAACCCTACTGTAAACCACGCACTCAAGGGATCTAGGTTGCACACTTATGAGAATCTAATGCCTGATGATCTGAGGTGGAGCTGAGGCGGTGATACTAGCACTGGGGAGCAGCTGGAAATATAGATTATCATTAACAGAGAGCTTTAACTGCATAGAGACCATAATAAATCAATTGCTTGCAGGCTCATATCAAAACCCTATCAGTGAATGCCAAGTGACAGCCACTGTAATAATAGAAATAAACTGCTCAATAAATGTACTGTCCTTGAATCATCCCAAAGCCATCCTCCCCCACTCCGGTCCACGGAAAAATGTTCCAAAACATTGAGAAGGATGGTATCCTCCCCAACTCATTCTACGAAGCCAATATCACCTTGATATCAAAGCCAGGAAAGGGTATAACAAAAAAAGAAAACCACAGACCAATATCCCTCATGAATATAGATGCAAAAATCCTCAACAAAATCTTAGCAAACCGAATCCAACAGCACATGAAAAAAATAATTCATCATGACCAGGTGGGCTTTATCCCAGAGATGCAAGGCTGGTTCAACATACGCAAATCTATAAATGTAATTCACCACATAAATAAAAGCAAGAACAAAGACCATATGATTGTCTAATAGACGCAGAAAAAGCATTTGATAAAATCCAGCACACTTTTATGATAAAAACCCTTAACAAAATAATAGGCATAGATGGGACATTCCTTAAAATTATTAAGGCCATATACAATAAACCCACAGCCAATTATCATACTGAATGGGGAAAAATTGAAAGCATTCCCACTTAGAACTGGAACCAGACAAGGTTGCCCACTATCTCCACTTCTATACAACATAGTGCTGGGAAGTCCTTGCAAGAGCAGTCAGACAAGAGAAGGGAATTAAGGGTGTCCAAATGGGGACAAACTCTCACTCTTTGCTGATGATATGCTGTTATATCTAGAAAATCCCAAGGATTCAACCAAGAGACTCCTGGAATTGATAAATGAATTCAGTATAGTCTCAGGCTACAAAATTAATGCACACAAACCAGTGGCATTCATGTACACCAATAACAGTCAAGCTGAAAATCAAATCAAAGATGCAACACCTTTCACAATAGCATCAAAGAAAATTAAGTATTTAGGAATATATTTAACAAAGGAAGTAAGAGATATTTATAGGGAGAACTACGAAACACTGAGAAAAGAAATTGTAGAAGATGTGCACAGATGGAAATGCGTATCATGCTCATGGATTGGTAGAATGAATATTGTTAAAATGTCCATTCTACCTAAAGTGATCTACAGAATTAATGCAGCCCCTATCAAAATTCCACCATTATTCTTTACAGATTTAGAAAAAAGAATTCTACTCTTCATCTGTAACCAGAGAAGACCTCATATAGCCAAAGCAATCTTAAGCAAAACGAACAAATTGGGAGGCATCAGTCTACCAGACTTCAATCTTTACTACAAGGCTATAGTAACCCAAACAGCATGGTACTGGCACAAGAACAGAGATACAGACTTGGAATAGGACGGAGACCCCAGATATAAAACCATCCTCATACTGTCATCTAATCTTCGACAAAGCAGACAAAAATATACATTGGGGAAAAGAATCTCTATTCAATAAGTGGTGCTGGGAAAACTGGATATCCACCTCTCACCTCTCACAAAAATCAACTCACGATGGATCAAAGACTTAAACCTAAGGCAGGAAATCTTAAGAATTCTGGAAGAAAATGTTAGGAAGACTCTTTTAGACATCGGCCTAGGTAAAGAATTTATGAAGAAGACCCCCAAAGCAATCACAGCAGCAACAAAAATAAACAAATGGGACCTGATCAAATTAAAAAGCTTCTGCACAGGCAAGGAAACTATCATTAGAGCAAATAGACAACCTACAAAATGAGACAAAATATTTGCTTTCTACACATCTGATAAAGGGCTGATAACAAGAATCTATACAGAACTTAAGAAAATCAACAAGAAAAAACTCTAACAATCTCATCAATAAATGGGTAAAGGACATAAACAGAAACTTTTCAAAAGAAAATAGACAATGGCCAGCAAACAAAAAAGTGCTCAACATCTCTAATCACTAGGGAAATGCAAATCAAAACTACAATGAGATACCACCTAACTCCAGTGAGAATGGCCTCTATCAAAAAGTCCCAAAATAACAAATGCTGACGTGATGTGGAGAGACTGGAACACTCTTACACTGCTGGTGGGACTGCCAACTAGTACAACCCCTGTGGAAAGTAATTTGGAGATACCTCAAAGAACTAAAAATAGAAATACCACTTGATCCAGCAATCCCACTACTAGGCATCTATCCAAAGGAAAAAAAGTCATTCTACAATAAAGACATCTACACTCAAATGTTTATAGTAGCACAATTTACAATTGCAAAGATGTGGAAACAACCCAAATGCCCATCAATACATGAGTGGATTAATAAAATGTGGTATATGTATACCATGGAATACTACTCAACTACAAAAAACAATGGTGATCTAGCACCTCTTACATTATCCTGGATAGAGATTGAGCCCATCCTTCGAAGTGAGGTATCACAAGGGTGGAAAAACATGTACCATATGTACTTGCCATCAAACTGGTACTAACTGATCAACACTAAGGTACTCACATGGTAGTACTCATTGGGTGCCGATCAGGTAGGGGGGTAGGGGGCTAAACCCACAGCTAATGGAAACGGGGCACACTGTACAGGAGATGGACACGCTTGTAGCCCTGGCTTGGGCAAGGCAAATGCATTTCATGTAACCAAAATGTTTATACCCCCATAATTTCCTGAATTAAAAAAAAAGAAAAATGGTCTTCCTTGAAACTGGTCCCTGGTGCCAAAAAGGTTGGGACTGCTGCCGTACCAACATAAAATATTAAAACCTTGCAACCATATAGTTCCATGTGCCCTCTTATCCTTTAGACCTACGGTCCCCAACCCCTGGGCCGTGGACCAGTACTGGTCCATGGCCTGTTAGGGACCAGGCCAAAGAACTCTGCTGCCTCTCCCCTGACCCCTGGGGTCTGTGGAAAAATTGTCTTCCATGAAATTTAGGAACTGGGGGGCCACACAGCAGGAGATTAGCAGCAGGTGAGCAAGCAAAGCTTCATCTGTATTTACAGCTGCTCCCCATCGCTCACCTCACCACCTGAACTCCACGCCCCTGCCATCCATGGAAAAACTGTCTTCCATGAAACCGGTTCCTGGTGCCAAAAAGGTTGGGGACCACTGCCTTAGACTATAGTTGTCATGTTAGATTGACATATGTTCAACTTCACTACATAATGTAATTTTTTTCCTTGAACAATATCTATTTTTAAAAAATTAAACCAAGAGAATATTATATTTATCCACTTGTTTACATTTGTTATCTATGGGAGGATTGGTCAAACACAAGCTACTCAGCCATTAACATACAATAATGATTTTTCCTTAAGAACAAAATGACCACGTAATCATATACTCCAAATTTTTACTGTCTTTGGAATGCATGGTTTTGCACCAATATTATTGTGTAAGAAGGGTACTTTTTTTCGTATTGCTAGTTCATACTTCCACACTCCATCTGTATCTGTGATTATGTTCTTGGTCTCATTTTCCTAATTCTGTTAGAAACTGTGATGATATGAGTAACCAACCCCCATACTAGAAATTAGAACAGCTCTTTTCTCACCAGAGTGAATGAAAAACTGCTTATTCACATGCACAAAAGACTAGCTCTGCACAACCTAGTGGAATATTTATTTTTTAAGAAAATCTAAACCCAAATTAACGTGGAGGGCATTACTTCTTGACTGTTGTACCTGGATGCAAGGCACATTCTTGCCCTCAAGGAGTGCAGAAAAACTGAAGAGCCCTATTCTTGCATTCTGTTTCTACCGACCATGTTTCACTTAAAGAAAAAAGACTACTTTTTTACCCTTCTCTCCCCAAACATTAAAATTTTCTCAGATTAATGAATTCAATTCTGTCCTCTGAAAGCCTCTCTTCTCTCTATGTCTAAGCTTTTTGAAGTAAGAGCATTCCAATCTCCACTTCTTCAGTCTTCACGTCCTTGGGTTTCTGTTGCTACCACTGCTATGCCAAGGGTGTACCATCACTTGATGACTGATGGTCAACAGAAGCAGCTTCACATCCAGACGTGGATTTAAATCCTGGGTCCTATCACTTAACCTTGGAAAATTCGTTTTGCCTCTCCCAACCTCAGCTTCCTCTTTCATAAAATAGGGATAACAGTACCTCTCCGTTGGAAGAGTTCAACGAGGCTGACTATTCCCTTCCTGAGCCTTTTCTTCCTTGGACTCCATAACACCACTCTTCCGGTTTTTCTCCTGTATCACCTGTATCACGTGCTTCTCCTTTTTTGTGGGTTCTTCTGCTTTTCCCTTTAAATGTTTATTTTCCTTCTTTGGTTCCCTGTCTTCTTATTTCTACCTTTCCTTGGGTGACTCCCTTCAAATCTATGGTTTCAGCTATAACCCAAATCCAAATTACTCCTGAATCTTTATCTTCAAACCACATTTCCCTCTTGAAATCCAGCTATTCAGGTGTCTAATGTCTAAAACTAGACTCCACACCAACTCTTGACCCTTGTCCAATATTCCTTTACTCTGATTTGTATACCCGCCCTGGTTATCTCAGCCCAGAAATGGGCACCCATCCCACAGTCTATTCTTATCTGCCACATCCAATCAGTCCCCAATTTCTGTTAATTTTAGCTCCTAAATTGCTCACATCTCCCTCCTTCTATTCTCCATCTCAGTCTTAGTTTACACTTTCATTGTTTCTCACTGAGATCTCTTCAGTAACCTTTTCAGTTTCAGTAACTAGGCCAGTTCAGTCGAGTACACGAGACTATGCATGCTGATGTAGAGTTTCCCCAACTGCTCAGGGTACAAATCCCAGTTCTGCCACATTCCAGCTGTATGGGTGAGGGTATCACTTCTGATACCTGCTCTTTATTCTTAGCTGTGTATGAGAATTGAAGAGTCTTCTGCTCAGTTAGCTGCTTACTCCACAATTTGGTTGGGCAGTAGGTCAGTTTTCCACCTTCAAATTATTATGACTGAAAGGCACTTTAAGTGCAAAATGGGGACCGGACCTCAGTAAACAAATTGCTGGCCTGTCATCCATCAGGGCTGCTACAGTGGCCTGCAGGTACCAAGTAGGAACTTGGCCTGGAGGATCCTCCTCTAGTCTCAAAGGAGGCTTGGAAACAGGTAAGGGAAGACTGCGAGCATAGGTTATTTTTAAAAGGTTTTATTGTAATCTCTTATTTTTATACCTGAGTAACAACTTTCCCCAAAGGAATGATGATATGTAATCTTTATTCTTAAAAGGACATATAGATAATGTATTGATAGCATCTGGTCAGTGGTTATCATTCATTGTCTTAAATAAAAATTACTCAGCTAAGAAACTCTTCTTTAATTTTTTTCAATTTTAGATCTTTGGTGCTGATGCTAGACCAGCCCGTGGCTCCTACTTCTTATCGTGTTGACATCATCTGGTTTCTAGACTGACCTCTCTCAAAACAAAATATAGGGACTTGTTCTGGACTCCCTCCGGGCAAATGCAGCTGGGATACACACCGGTCTAGGCCTCAACTTAGCTTTTTTTTTAAGATTCGTGTTTGCCTTGGGGACTGATATACCCTAGTCAAGCCAAGGCTTTGTCATCACTGGGCTAACGAGCCGAGGTCTTTCTCAGCCTTTTCTTGCACAAAGGAAGGGGTCAGTCAGCCAGGAAGACAAAAGTCTCTTTTCAGAAGCAAACAGCATCATATGCCTTGCCTACTGGGAGCTACACACATAGAGCCTCAAGCTTTGCTCCCAATTCCTAAAGGAACAGTCTATGCTGACTTCTCCCTATTTCCTGGCTTTTGGGGCCAACAGAGGGCTTCCTACCTCAAATGCTATTACCAGGTAGGTAGGAAGGACCTTAGGCTCCTTGTGATCATCACAGTAAACCCTGCATTCTGTGTTTTAATTCTGTGGTGCCTGCCAGGGAACAGTACTGGCCTCTATTCTGCCTGTGTCATGTGACCTTTCCCAATCTGGCACATCTTCACCCAAAAAACCCCTACTCTGGGGTCATCCTGCTCTTATTTATCTCTTATTTGTTCTGATGTTTCAGCTGGACTTGTTTCCACAGCAGGCTCTGGCTCCAGAGGAAGAGATGGTGGCTTTGTGAGCTGGGATGTTCCTCCAACACCTAGTAACAAGATAAATAGCTTGAATTCTCAGTTCCACTATTCCAAAAGAAATCATTAGTCTTGCTGTTCAATTTCAAGACCAACCCTGTATTTTCTGGGACTAGTGGGACTGTGGTGTATCTTTGCAGCTACGAGGGAAGACCATAACTGAAGAAATAAACAATATCAAGTTTGCCTATAATGAGTCACTGAAAGAAATCTTTAATTACCTACACTGTGCCAACCTATGATAAAGCCGTGAAATAGTAAGTACACTTAATATTTTTAGACTTGAAAACTATAAAGACCCTGTGTATTGACCATTCAGCTAAGCCTGCAAGTGGCTGTTACCTGCTACACGGCTTGCCTTAAGGAAACAAGCGCCAGTTTGGCCACCCTGTTGGTTCTTCCCCCTTTCTGGCCAATACTACCTTGGACATGTTACGAGTCTGAAGAGTGCAAACCACACTCAAAGCTGTAATCTCTTTGCTGGCACATGTGGCTTGTATCCACTAGGTCTTCATGGAGCTTTGTATAACTTCCTACCTGAGGGGAGCTTCCTGTATGCAGCTGCTGAAGACATTGCCTGTCCTAGAGCTTGATTAGAGCCCAGAGGCTGCTGGAAACCGGCAGGTTTGCTGGTTGAAATGGTCCGGTGTTTTGATTTGGGATCTTTAACTGCTTTAGTCCAGACAAGTGCCTCCCCAACCTGAAGAGCAGCTCCCAACTTCTGAGCCATCTCCACCATCTTGTGCCCACGAAAGAAGAAAAAAAGTCACAGGCATGACTGGCAGAGATAAGCCAACCCACCTCTTCCTAAAACCAGGGGTTTTAGCTGAGATAGCATTTCAGGTAGGAAGTACTTATCGAAAGAAATTATTCTCAAACAGCAGAGAATACAGATTGCCCTTAGTGGATGGCAAGGGCGTTCATACAGGATCTCAAAACTCAACATTTCAAGTTTATTGCATTGTTGGGGTAACCTCTACCCTTCCTACATGAAGGGGAGTGGGAGGAAGCTACAAAGAGACACAGACCTCAACTTAGATGAGTTGTATTAGCAATGTAACAGATAACTCAGTAAGCCTGAATTCCCTTTTATTATTCTAGGAAAGTTTTTCTCAGGTTATTACTAATTGACGAACTCATGTTGCCAAGAACATCAAAGCCAAAAGAGCCATGAGCCTAGATCTGTATTTGGATTATTTGGGCTTATTCCAAAGTCTCCTGACAGCTAATGACTCCGGGGAGCTAATAAAAGACGTACCTCAGAGTCGAATTCCAGAGAGCTGTTGTCCTTTAGTAGGCTGACTTTCTTCTCCATCTCCTGATACTGGGCCAGGGCACCCTTCTTCTCACCCTGGTTGTACAGCAGCACAGCATAGTTCAGGTTTACTAAAGGGTTACACCTGTGGCAGACACACAGGGAGTCTATGGAGCTGGGGCTTTATGACAAATGGTCACTTAGAGATCCTTCTCATTACACAAAAACAAAACAAAACTGGTTAAACAGAGTTTTCCATTATGCAGCAAGGAAGGAACACGTGCTATGTGGACCTGCAGAGAAGAATCACAGAATTAACTGCCCAACCAGCAAAGCAGGTATTGGAATCAAGTCTGACATCTCAGCCCTCAACAGAGACCTCCCAGATCAGGGTTGTAAAAGCCACCCCTACTCTGTTGTCTAGCAGAGGCCAGTGGAATAAATCCTGGAAGAGTCAAGATCACCTTAGGTTAAACCAAGCCCAGAGTCTCATCTGATATTCCATCTAGCCCACAGCTATCAGTAACCCAAGGCCACTGCCAGCTCAACTTTCTCTGGCCTCCTGACTACTAAATTGAGACCGGAAACATTTTCTCAGAAATGAGCCACTGCATGCTTAGGAACCACACACTTCCACACTTGGGCCTGCTGTGTACAAAGGCCATGGAGGAGCAGCTGGGCTGACTCTGGCAGCACCAATGCAATGGTCCCTCATAGCTTTAGCAAGTCTAACTCTCCCCAGTACCATTCCCGACAAAGCAGCATACTTATCCAGGTGGACTGCTTCTGCATAGGCTCTCTTGGCATTCTCTGTATCTTCCAGATTTGTCAGAGCCACTGCAACAAAGAAAGTGAGCTAGAGAGCTCAGCTTAGAAAACAAAAGGTGTATTTCAAGACTGCCCCCAAATTGAACTCCTCCTCCACCCTCTCAGCTCATGGCACCACAGTTTACTCAGTCATTCAGTTTAGATACCTGGTGCCATCTTCAACAATCCCTTCTCCACAGTTAATAAGTTGCCAAGTTCTGTGCACCCTACTTTTGCAATTTCTTTTCTGACAATGCGCTTGTGGCAGGCTCAAGTAGTTTCAGGCTTTCCATTTTTTCCCCCAGTGGCAATATCCGCACCCACCTCCATTCCAGTTTCCACAATGCCACCAGGTATCTCACTAACTTACAAACAAATCTGACCACGTCACTATCCTACTTAAGAATCCTCGCTGGTTACCCATCACCTATAACCACGATCTTTAAACTTTTATTTAGCAATAGAATACTTCCCCTGCCCCCTTTTAATCACTATCTCCTTGATGTCTAATATTTAAAAAAAATAAAAACAGCTGCTCTGGAAGCTCTGCCCACTCCACTTCTCCACCAGCTGTGCACTCACTCCTACCAGGCACCTAAGAGGAGATCTAGGAATGCAAGTGGACAAACACGGCCTCTAAGAACGCATGGCCCTCCATCATCTGACTGCAGACCGCCTTTCCTGACTCATCTCTCACCACATTCTCTAACACTATTGCCCACTAACTGCAGGGGACACTGGAGTTTGTGGCTGCATCCTTTGTTCACAGTGGCTCCTCAGCCATTCCGTGCTCTTCCATGCTAGCTTGTCCTTCAGGATCCAATGTGAATGCCATCTCTACTTTGTAAAGTTAGAATTGCTGCTGACGCCTTACATTATGGCTGCTTACATTTCTAGCTACCGTCAGAACTGGGCTATCTGTATTCAGGCAACCCTCAGAGAATAACCGCCTCTTGATTGCTTTTGCAGACTTTCTCTTATGAATAAAAACCCCAGAGTAATGAAAAACCCACCAGAGGACTACTGTCAATAAGCACAGAGAAACTGCTTTTAGGCTTAGATTTAGTAAGTTTGGTATGTGGAGAAAATATTCCTTAGAAAGTATATTTAATCAGTCCTTTTAAATTAAATGGTTTTATATAATTTTAAAGTGATTAATTTTAACTTATATTTGTGATCAACTGTAGTATTTGTATAGCATAAAATGGAGTTTCAAGAATGGAACCGCATTCTATATAACATTATGCTCAGAAGAGATAAGGGTTTCAACATAAGATAGCTTAACTTAGAACTACCACCAATTATAGTAACCCACCTAGGGACCATTTATAGTAACCACCACCATTTTAATCGTAATAGACCAATTATATAACGACAAAATAGTTTTCAAAAACTAGTATTTCAATAAAACCAATCCATTTTATTCACTGAATATTTAATGTAATCCTCACATCAACCCTAACTACACATAGTAAGTACTGGAGGCACGACCCCACTTAATGCCCAAGCTCTTAACACTCAACACCTGGAACTTAGCTGGACTCGATATATGTAAAAATGAATTGTTAAGCCAAGAGGAAAAAATTAGTAAAAGGTGAACTAGGGATGATCTTGATTTAACCTATTGGTTTCTGAATAAAATTCCCCCAGGTTAGAAGCAACCAGTTACTTTGTCATCTTTTTCATTTCTTTAAGCTCTAGGACCTTCCTAACCCTAACCCTAACCCTTAAAGAAATATAGGATCTCCAAGCGAATGGCTTCTATGTGACATTTAGCCACTGACCTATGATTCTAACCCATTTTTCCCTCATTACAGACTGTGGAGGGGGCTTTCCATATAAATGTCTCTTACCAGCCAATAGCATGTAGAGCTCCCCCATCTTTGGCTGGAAGTTGATGGCCGCGCTGAGAAAATGAAAAGCTGATGCATACTGCTGCATGGTCAAATGGACAAGGCCCAAATTATACAGAATCTTCCAATCAAAGGGTGCCAGGTAGTTGGCTCGTTTCAGGCAGCTGATAGCCTACAGAAGAGAGAAGACCCTCAATGAGGGGGTGGGGCAAGCTAAGCAGACCCAATAACCACATGTATGAACACAAACAAGGAACACAAGGGGACACTCACTGCCACGTACTTCTTCTTGCCAAAGAAACACATTCCAATGTTATTCCAGAGAGGAGGACTTTCTGGAACAGCACAAGCTACAACTCTGTATTTGGTGAGGGCAACATCAAAGTCCCCATGGGTCTGCATCATGCTGCCTGCTGCCAAGATGGCCTGAAAACATGGCACATAGAAAGTTAGTATAATTTAGTCATTCCCAAAAGGCTACCACAGTGAGGTAGCCTTCCTGCACGTGGATACTCAGCAGGCCCATCAGCACAGATGGCACTGAAAAACTTCCAGGGACATAAATAATATATCCAAGCTACTGGGACAAATGCTTAAGAATGTCCCCATACCTCACACTGTGACCCTCTTTGGCACAGTAGAAAAAAAGAGAAAAGATAAAATGTCACTGGCTATAACCATCTGATTTGTTTCCTGCTTCTAGCCACAGAAGTCAGTATTTCAGATGAGATCAGGTGCGTTCAGGGTGGTTTGGCCATAGACAGGAAGTCAGTATTTCAGAATGAATACCAGAGTCCTTTAAGTAAAAACTGACTTTAATCTGTTCTCTGCAGCCTCTATTTGGTACGACAAGTGCCCTAGCCACTTCAAATATATCTGTCCATGGCTACTTAAGTTACAGCTCTTCCTGCCATAGAACAGAGGGTGAGTCAGACTTAGGCTTCATCAGACCAGCCCTTATATTCCTCTAAGGAAAGGCACCAGGCTGGGGAGCCAACAGAGTCAGGATAATATGACATCCTAAATCAGGACTGAGTTTGTGTCCTTCAATAAACAGCCTGTCTTGCTGCACCTCCCTGAGAGAAAAGACAAAAGATACCAGTTACCAGATATTCATCCATTTGATGACATTCCTTCTCATCCCCAAAGTTACATCTAGACAAAAGTTGTAACCTCAAATTCATTAGGAATCTAGAAGTCATTTCACCAGAATTATTTTTGACCATAGTTGTGGAACCATTGCTAATTTCCTAAGTAACACATAAACTTTAACAGCACTATGATTTTGCTTTCTGTAGAGGTTACAGGCCCATTACAACATATGTGCTCTTTTAGAAGATAAGAAGCAAAACACCAACACTTTACAACATTTTCAAATAAGAAGAGCTTCCTCTTATAATTTTTCTAAGAAAAAGGTAATTTCTCAGGTATTCAAAACAAGGAAGCTATTCCCTTGCTTTCCAGGGTCATATGACCTCTAGGAGCAGGGGACCATCTATGTGAAGGCTCTGGGGTTTCATACCCTGCAATACCTTGTAGTTGGTAGGGTCATAAGTCAGTGCATTTCCAAGATGTTCAAATGCCTTCTGGTAAATGCCGAGCTAGGGAGAAAAGCAATCCAGAAAATTTACATCAGCGGGCAATACGGCAGTTAAGGAGTCTGGCCAACCAAACCCAGAAGAGAAAACACCCTAACTTTTGACTTTTGTCAGTTTTCTTCACAACCAAAAAAAAAAAAAAAAAAAAAAAAAAGGAAAAGAGCTACAGTTACCAGATAAAGAAAAAAACTAAAATTCTCCCCATATTCATGGTTTTCCTCCTATTTGTCCCCTGATCAGGTCAAAGTATCTATTTGCTAGGAACCATCTTGGTCACACCAGTGCTGTTCCACATTAATGCCTCTTAGCAGAAAATGGGCTGGTTAGCCTCATCTCCCTTGAGGCCAACCTCCCAAGCCAAAGCCCAGAAAGACCAAGGGTTAAACTGATTACTTTTAAAGAAAAAGGAAATAGACATAAAGGCCACCACAGAGCCAGAGCTGGAGGCAGAATCAGCTGAATGTGGAACTTGGGAAATGGGGGGGCGGGGGGCAGGGTGTGTGCAGCGAGGTCCCTAGGGATCCCTGGGCCCGAGGTCCTCAGGCTGATACAGAGAAGCAGTGGAGCTAAAAGAATCCCATTCACATTCAGGAATGTGGAGGGGAGAGAAGACTTCTTATTTAGATAAAGTATGCTTTGCCTTCTCTCTTTCCCTATAAGGTTCTGGCGGGGGCGGGGGGACAAAACAGAAATGGCATTTGTCCTAAAGCCCTAGGAAGTGCTAACTTGCATCACAGTTTCTCCCCCCACAACAAAATAACAGCCCCCAAGACCAGTTATTTCACATATATGTTATTTCCTTGGTTAGATAAAAATTACAAATGCACTAGGCTGAAACAGAATTGCTTCCAATTCAAATGCAGAAAATTAAGTTAATTCCTTTAGTAAAGAATGCTAAATACAGTCTGGGTGCAGTGGCTCACGTCTATAATCCTAGCACTCTGGGAGGCCAAGGCAGGAGGATCACTTGAGGTCGGGAGTTCAAGATCAGCCTGAGCAAGAGCAAGGCCCCGTCTCTACCAAAAATAGAAAAAATTAGCTGGGTGTGGTGGCACATGCCTGTAGTCCCAGCTACTTGGGAGGCTGAGGCAGGAGGATTGCTTGAGCCCAGGAGTTTCAGATTGCAGTGAGCTATGATGATGCCACTGCACTCTAGCCCGGGTGATAAAACAAGACTCTGTCTCAAAAAAAAAAAAAAAAAAAAAAAAAAAAAAAGAAAACCACCATACACACAAACCCAAAAGCATTTCTAACATCAATGTATGAATGAGTAAAGAGTTTTCATTACCTGTAAGTAGAGTAATCCTAAAGTTGTAAGAAGCTCTGTATTTTCTGGTGAGAACCTGCAACACAGAGATGCTCAGAGGGAAACAAGATGTGGATGAGAAACCGTGAGATGCATGCACAGTAATCTGCCCTCATGCAACAGCTGAGAGACTCTACTGAGCCTCCTACTCCCCATGGAAATACCGGAAGACAATTTGGGCCTTTCCTTCAAAAGTAGGTCATCTCGACCCTGGCTATAGGGAGGACTGCTCAGCAAGAAAGAAATGGGACTTACAATCTGGACTCCTTTCGTAGGGCCAAAGTCCTAAGAAAGAATCTATGGATTCTAGGAGATGTTTGTACAGAAGGTTAAAAAAAAAAATCTATGGCATGGTTTGTGTGACTGTCTTGATCACACAGATAAAATTAAAGAAGAATGCTTTACGAACCAAATCAATCTAGAATACACATAGTTTAGCCAGTTCTCTCTCGTGGGATTTCTTTTTTTTCTGTCTCACTGTGCTCGAAATACCAGGCAGCATAATTTTCTATGTAATTTAGGATCCCAAGGCCCCTAATGCCATGTTCTCCATATTAAACAAAAAGCCACACTGAATAGCCAAACTAAACAAAAGAAGGAAGCCACATACCAGCTCTAGGAAAGAATTAGCCATTGGCCTTTGGGTGTAGACACTGGCATATGTAAACCACTACCTGCCTTCTCAATCCCTCATTAATATTTGTCTCTGTCACAAAACCAAAGCAACACTGAGTTGAGATAATCTGACTACAGGATTATCAGACAGTTTCAAGAGTTAAGACACCAAAGGGAAAGCAACAATGTCTCCGGCTTCTAAGGAATGATGTAGGGCACTGGTTACCTGTAGGGAGACCAGAACCAGAAGAGCCGCAGCCCCGGACAGGGAGGTCTGAGCTGGCCACACAAAGATTTCTCAGTTAAACTGAGAATTTGCCTTTCACTTTCTGCCATAATAAGTACCTATTTTGATCACTTCCCTTCCCAAAGCCAGACAACTTCTGTGATTCTGGTAGTATCCGTTCCCTGGCTACAACATGACTACTCTTTCCAAAGCTGTTGGTCATGAACAATGGTCTCTAGCTCAAAATTGTCAGGTGTCCCCATTTTTCCTTTGGGAAATTTAGTGACTCAAGTTCTTGACCAGTCACTAAAGAATGTCTCTCTTAGGATTTATGTGTGTTAAAGAGTCTACTTCTATGAGGCAGGGGTCAGGGAACAGGGCTACTACCTAGCACCATAGAAGCACTTAATATGTGTTATATGACTCCTTACTACTTGCCCATATAAACAGGTTCTTAATGACAAAAATCTCTTTTGTAGCTTATCAAACCAAGGGATTTTTCTGCCTTTTTAGATACAAAATGTAGGTGAAGAAAATTCAGAAAGCAGTGTTGAGACTGCTATAACTAGAAAATTTACTACCACGGTAGAAGACAAAGGTAATTAATAAATTAATAGAAATCCAATTTTAGTTCACAGTGTAATCATTAGAAATAATAGGCCTTGAACCACAGACTAGACATTTTATTAAGTGACCAAACAAATGAGACATTTAAAGTATTTTGCTACAGCTATCCTACTTAAAACAGGACAAGACCCTATACAGAAAAGATAAGATAGCATGCATCTCTAGAGAGGAAACATGAAACAACATCATGGGAAAGCCAGTCAGTTCCATTATCAACAGGAATTTGGATCATCTTAGTGATGTTTTAAAAAAGCAAGATATTAGTTTCATGCTAATAAGGCCAGATGTTTATTACTAAAGCAGATTTCTGTCCTTAATAATATCTCTGAAAACATAAGATCTGCTGTAAAGTATAAAACCAAAATGGCAGCTGCTAGTTGACCCCCAAATCTATTCTTCGCTTCCTCCTGAGTACATGTCTAACCACTTCCCTTGCAGCTATGTGTGGCCACCTGACTAATTTTGAACCATGGAATGTGAACAGGAATGATACGTGAAATCTCTGGGTCATTTAAAACTTATTACCAGATGCTTATTCCCAAACTATCTCCCTCCACCACAACCTGGAACATGGATGTTACATTCAGTTTCAACCAGGCAGGTGAAGATGACAACCTAAAGAATGTGAGTTACAAGGAAGAAAGCTGGATCCCTGGTTGACCTCGTGGAACAGAGCTGCCCAGCTAACCTAAAGCAGCATCCTGAAAGGTAAGAAATACAGTCTATTATACCTTATGGAAGATGCTGGGAGCTCCTAACCTAACCTCAGTTTAACCTTACTCTAACACATACAACCAGTAATCAGTCAAACAAATTCCCTCTCTTAGGCTTGGGAGTTCATATATCCACTTGATTTTTTTTTTTAGTTACTATCTCTCTAAATGAAATAGACATACTTACTCCACTGCTTTCTTGTAGATTTCCACAGCTTTGTCCAAGTCTCCCTCCAGCAAGTGGATCTTACCCAGCATTATGTAAGTCAGATCATGCCTATTAAGATGTAGGGCATTGTGCAACTGGTCTTGTGCCTGACAAGTTTGAAAGAGCAAAGAAAACCAAATCACTACTATTAAAAAACAATGGCTTTATATTGTCCAGAGCTCCTGCTGTACAGATATAGGAACATCATATTTCAACAAATAACCCCCACTACCCAAACACCAAAACATAACAAAACTATCCTTGCTGACAGGACAGCTGGCCACATGGGACATCTGCTTCTGAGCCACTTGGGAGAATTTATACAAGATGATTAATCTTTCTGAATGTTTTCTGCTTGACATTCACACACCCATGACTTATACTTCATAAGTCAAAAGGGACATCATATTACAGTGTAGAGTACTGCACTAAACTCAATCCCAGTTGCACCACTGACCAACTGTACAACTTTCCCCAGGGTGGGCCTCATTTTCCCCACCAATGTGATGATAAATGAAGAGATTGTTCTCCTTTATTCACTCAACAAGTATTCACTGAGTGCCTGCTTTCCAGATGGTAGGGATACTAGAGTTAATAAAACAAACTCCTTGCTCTGGAGGAGCTTATATCCTAGTAGATGAACAAAAGGGCTTTGTTTAGTCATTCACTGATTCAACAAGTATTTATATAAATGCCAGGAATTTTATTGGCTTAGCCTGTTAGCTTTACAGTAAAATGTAAATATAATTCAGGCTGGGTGCAGTAGCTCAAGCCTGTATAATCCTAGCACTCTGGGAGGCCGAGGCAGGAGGATCACTTGAGGTCAGGAGTACAAGACCAGCCTGACCAAGGGTGAGACCCCCATCTCTACTAAAAATAGAAAAAATTAGCCGGGTGTGGTGGTGCATGCCCACCCATAGTCCCAGCTACTCGGGAGGCTGAGGCGCTTGAGCCCAGAAGTTTGAGGTTGCTGTGAGCTTGGCTGATGCCATGGCACTCTAGCCCAGGCAATAGAGCAAGACTCTGTCTCAAAAAAATAAAAAATAAATAAGTAAATATAATTCTTCTCCTCAGAACAGGGCTAACCAAAGACTAATCCTTCCTCCCAGGCTCCGAATTAATCCTGTCAATAGAAATGTACCTGCTCAAAATATTCTCTGAAGAGAAAAATCTCCTACCTAATTATATAAAACTGTAGTTCCATCCAGAAAACCTAAGGGGACCACTAAATATATATATATATATTGATATTATATATATTATTTATTATCTGTCTCACAGGAGAAAAAGTTACTCCTACACCTCAATTGCTGATGTGCAGATATTTTTTTCACGACTATGAAGGGCAGATTAGGTTACACCAGTCTGCAAAATGACACAAACTAAACATTGTCAAATGGGTATTAACTAATTCAGATCCTCAGTCCTGGTGGCACTGGAGAAAGGAGAATTGGAGAACTTCACAATCACTAAATAGGAGCTCTATGAAGGAAACTACCCAACTCCACCATCACTAACTTTCAGAGTTCTCAATAATTTCATCTGTTCCTCAATTAAGATATATATATGTTTTTTATCTGAGTACCAAGAGAAGCTCAAACTGTTTTCTCTAAGAGCCTTAGAGCCTATAGCTTAACAAAAATGAAATATAAATTCTCATCATGGAAAATAACTAAAAAATTACATCTAAAAATTCTCAGAAATAAGATCAACTTAAAATTTAAAATTCATTTTTAATGACCTTAAAAACTGAAATTAGTTGCTGTCAGAGCATGAGATAGCTCATATGGTCATGATTATACCTTTAAGACTTATGGGTTCACTTTTTGATATTTGTTTTATTAAACATTTGTTTCTATACTGGAAAATTAAACTAGGTGTAGAGAAAAAGAAGAGAGGAGAAAAGCAATTAGATTGCCATTCTCTCATAGTAGTTCTAGAATTTTCCACTTTCATGTTAAAAGCAGAAAGAAATAGATGAATGATGACAAATGAGAATCAAAAAATGGGGATAAATGTATAAAGGCACTTTCAATTTTCACTTCCGAAAACCTCTGCAAGCACTAGGGATAATAACACAAAATGAGCAGTGGCAGTGTACCCTCAGTGAAATCCATCACCACTTCTATAAATTACCTTGTTGAACTGCTTCAGGTAAATATAGCAAACTCCTAGGTTATGGCAGATCTCCTACACACAAAAGAAAGGAAAACAGCTTAGGTGTAATTCCACAGTAAGTGTTAAGAGTGAAACAACAGACATCTAGCGATTGTTATTGCTCGGCAAAGTTTAAACTTTAAAATATGCACTATCGTCAGCTTTTTTTTACTAGTTCATACTAAAATATATTTAACTCTACAAAATGAGTTTCTTAATATAAAAAATAGATTAATAAGAAATAAAAGCAGAATAAACATGTGATCTTCCTGCATCTACATGGTATCCTGGGGTACATACCCAGCCTATCTCCATACCCTTTTTCTCTAAGAGTTGCCTACCACCCATACCTTTTGTGCCCTCTTGTCAGAAGAGACTACCCACAGCCCCTGCTGAGAGGGCTGCTAGCCACTACAGTTATCTATAGATAAAGACAGTGACACCTGAGTCAACTGAAGTCCTTTTGCTAGGAATCTGGAATTGGAATGAAGCTAGCTAGTTGCAAGCACTGAATTCACTAGGTGATGTGGATTTGAGGACTGACAGTGCCATCTGGAGGCCACTATGGTGGAATATATGTCATTGGCGCCATCTACAGAAATCTAGAGCAGAGGTCAGAAAACTATGGTCCACAAGCCAAATCCATTCCCTGCACTTTTTTGTAAATAAAGTCTTATTGGAACACAGTCATGACCACTTGTTTTCATATGGCCCTTTCGCATAAGAACTACTGAGATAAGTAGTTGCAACAGAGTCTGTATGAAGCTGCGAAGCTTAAAATATTTACTAACCAGCCTTTAGCAAAAAAGTTTGCCAACCTCTGATCTACGGAATGAAAAGATGAAGCAAAAATGCAGAGTAGCTACCTTGGATGCTGATAGCTTTTCAGTTCTGGTTCACTACAAGAAGGGCCTGTATCTCCTGATACTGTTTTACAGATTCTCTCAAATTCCTTTATAATAAATCTCCCATTTATTTATTTAAGGTAGCTTTAGAGAAGGAGAAAGCAGGGGTGAGGAAACTGCTCTTGGGAAACGTAGTAAGGACCACCTTGTTAGTAATGGGGATATGTCCTTGTCCAAGGATCTTGGATCCCCAGACTCAGAGATAACACTGATTTAATGTTTTCCAAGTCTCCTAAAATAACAACAGCAAAACACCAATCATTTATTGAGCACCTAACTATGTATCAGATACATCAGGCTTTATGCCAGATATATATTACTTTAATTTTCCCAGCAAATCTGCAACATAGTTATAATTTTTTCAATTTTACAGATAAGGAAATTGAAGCTCAGAGAGGTTTAGTAGTTTGCCTAACTTAACATAGTTGAAAAGTGGCAGCGCTGGGATTTTTCTCTTCTTTTTCAGTTCCATATCCTAAGGATAATTTTAACCACATACAAACATAGACAGAATCACCATGTACTCATCATCCTGTCCCAACAACTATCCAATCCATAGCCCATCTACTTCTACTACTTTTGTAAACAAAGACCAGAGAGCACAAAATTTCATCCACAAATATTTCGGTGTGTATTTCTAAAAGATAAGGTTTTTAAGCTACCCACAATATCATACTTGAAAAAAATTAATTGCTTTACACGAGATGTCCAATTATGTTCAAATTTCCAATTATCTCACAAATGTCTTACATTAAAAAACTTTTTTTCTTAAATCACAATTCAAATCATGTCCACATTACAAAGCATTGGAACCTGAACTCAGGCCTGCCTCCAAAATTTGTGTACTTCCTACTTTGTCAAGCTATGACAATGTACACATGCATAGATAGAGAAATATAGCATTTCTTGTCCCTTAAATGTCCTGAAGGCTAACTAACTCCTAACCTTTTAAAATCATTTGGCATAGATACTATTTGAGAAGGCAGCAATATGCCTTAAACAAACTGACAGCAAAGGAATCTGGAAAGGAAAATCAAACGAATCAGAGTCAAACCCTATCTTTCATGAGTGAGGGAATCCAGCAGACATCCTACAAAGGCAGTTGGTATGGTGGAGAGATCACAGGCCGAAAGTAAGGAATCCTAGATTCTATGCTTGAATTCTATCTCTGATTCTGTCACTACTTCACTGTGTGCCTTTGGCAACTTATTCCACCTTCCAAAGCCTCAGCTTCTTCCTTCACTTGTCAATAGGGGAAATTCTC
Source organism: Indri indri (assembly GCA_004363605.1). Classification (NCBI taxonomy): domain Eukaryota; kingdom Metazoa; phylum Chordata; class Mammalia; order Primates; family Indriidae; genus Indri; species Indri indri. The sequence continues at coordinate 164,323 of RJWJ010000746.1, forward strand.
CCTGTTTAACAGAGCTGTTCCAAAAGTCAAGTAAGATAATGGCAGGAGGAATGATTATTCCCCTGTTGAAGCCAGATTATGGAATACCCTAATGAGTCCAGAAAAGTACGGTTACAAGGTTTCTCCAGGAACTTACAAAATACCTAGGGTAGAGTGCTGGCTGTTTGAAGAATGACTACTTCTGCTAATGCCAATGCAATGGTTATCCCAAGTGAGTCAGTTAATACCAAACGAGCTCTTTTAACCAACTGGATAGATTAACAGACACACTCCATTGCCCCCTCTGATCCTGAGCTCTCCTACTTCACCTCCTCTCTGTCTCCCTCTATGGATTCTTTTCTTCTGCTCAGCCCTTTGAAATTGGTTTTTTTCCAGGGTTCCATCCTCAGCTCACTGCAGGGTGATCTCATCCAATCTCATGGAACAGCTGCCAATGCTGTTCCAGGGCCTGGGTCTCCTTCTACAATTACCACCTTTATGTTGCTAACTCCAAAATGTACCTCTCTAGCTCAGAACACTTTCGTCTTAGATTTCTATATCCAACCATACACTGGACACATCTCGATTTAGATTCCAGAACCTAAAACTTATGTCCAAAATCCTCTGAAAGGCAGGATTCAACTCTAATTTGTTATCATCACCTTCTCCCCACACTTGCTCCTCTTCCTTCCTGTATTTCCTATTCTAGTTGATTTTCATAATCCACCAATCCACTTTTGCATCTCCAAAGCATAGCCCAGTCACAGGTTCCCCACCCCTAGCCCAGTGCCTGGCATATAGCAGACATTTGTTGAAAAAAATAACTGAATGAAAAAGTAAAAAAATTTTTATCTGTAGCTTCACTCTGACTGTTGGCTATAAAATACTCCATGGCATAAAGACTCAAAATAACTCACTCTTCAGACCTATAAAAGAAAACTGACTGAAAAATTGAACACACTTCAAAAATAATAGTGCCATAAGAACTGCAGAGGAAACCCATGCTAATTCTCTGTATTAATAAATCTAATTCTTCACTCATAGATATTTATGTCTCTCCAATAATCATCAAAAACTTAAAAAAAAAAACCAACAACATTAAAAAAAAAGAACCAAAATGAAGAGACGAAGAAAAGGATAGTTCTGGGAAGCAGAACAGACCTTCAAGAATCAGAGATATTGGAGAGGCTATTACAAGAAGAAAAAGGAGGTAGAAACTGAGAGAGGCAAGTTAAGGGACATGGAGAATAGGTAGAGAACATGTCTAATAGAGAGTGGAAAACAGTATGACAGATACTATTAGTTACCTACCTAACATCTACTCTCCTTTTTTTCCTAACAGAACCCTAGTTTTGTTTAGAATGGCAATGTGACCAGATTAAAAACTACATTTTCCAACCTTCCTTACAGAAGGGGTAGCTGATATGACATAACTGGAAGTCTGCTGGGGACTTCTGGGAAAGTTGTGCTTTCCTGATATAGGCTCTGTCCTTTTCTCCTTGTTGCTTCCTCTTTCTCCCTCCCTGGAATGCAGATGTTATGTCAGAGCTGCAACAGTCATCTTGTAACCATGAGGAAAAACTCTCAGCCTTGACAACCAAGGACCACCAAATCGATGCCAACAACTACTTACCTGGACTTCTTATGTCATGAGAATAAAAAATAAACCCCTAATTTGCAAAGCCAATGTTTAGTCAAATTTTCTCTGGCAGTTACACAAAATCTCCAATTGATACAAAGCGACAATGGAGGGGAAAAAAATAATCAAAGAATTACTCAAAAAAAATTCCTTTCACCCAAAGGCAAGGGCCTTCAGAATGAAAGAGCCAACTGAGTGTCAAACAGATGGGAGAGAAACAAAACACAACTAGATGCCTATTGCTGACATTTTGGAACTCCAATGATAAAGAAAAAATACCCAAAGCTTCTAGAGAGGAAAATGGAGTCATCAACAAAATCAGATTGGTAAAAGACTGCTTATCAGCAACACTGACTCCTAGAAAACCATGCAGCAATGTCTGCAAAGCTATGAGACAACATGATTTTTGATCCTATACTTAGATAAATCATCAATCAAGTATGAGGATGAAACAAAGACATTTGGGGCATGTAAGAATTCAGAAATAAATAACATAAGATGGCCATATGATAAATAGAACCATCAGCATATTTACTAATAAGAAAGATCTGAATGTTCCCTACTTACCCAATCTTTCTGGTTAAGTTTAGCTGCTTCATTATATACTTCAGTGGCAGCTTTATGTTTTCCTAAAAGAAATCTGTGGAAGATATATTTTCCATAATTATTACCTCAAAATTCTTAGACGAGTAACCCCACTAGTCCCACATTTTACTCATATCTCATCCAGCAGAGAATTCTGGAAGCCTTTTCCCTATGAGCTGGTTGTGCTCGTTTGGCCAGTGAGGCTGCTATACACCAACAGCAGAGGCTTTCTTTGTACAGATTGTATTGGCAGCTGTTCCAGGGCCTTAGTCTCGTTCTACACCAATTTTAGTCACAGTCTTCTATAATTTTTTTTCCTACAATGTACAAGAAATGTAGACCAAAAAAGAAACAAGAGAAGTGATATTCTTGCTGGTAAGCAATAGGTGCCATCATTTATCATCATCCATTAGGGACATGTCCTTTCCTTCCAAGCCCAAGTCTCTTTCCTTGATATTAGATCATGAATTTGGAAAGAAATAAGAAAACCAGGCTCTTTGTAAAAACAATGCAGGTATGAATGACAATGCAGGTAAGAAAGTGGAGATGGGAACTCCATGGAACAGAGTACTGGAAAGGGCGTATACCTAATAGCTTATTAAGACTTGGAGGTTGCTTCCATCTAGGAAGCTTCAGGAAATTCACTCAACAAATACAGATGCTCCTCAATTTACTACAGTTACGTCCTGATAAACTCATAGTAAGTTGAAAATATTGTTAAGTCAAAAATGCATTTAATACATCTAACCTACTGAACATCATAGCTTAGCCTAGCCTATATTAAACGTACTCAGAACATTTACATTAGCCTACAGTTGCATAAAATCATCTAACACAAAGCCTATTTTATAATAAAGTGTGGAATATCTCATGTAACTGATTGAATATTGTACTGAAAATGAAAAACAGAAGTTTGTATGGGTACTCGAAGTACAGTTTCTACTGAATGCATATCAATTTTGCACCACGATAAAGTTGAAAAATCATGTTAAGTTGAAACATAAGTCGGGAACTGTCTGTACTTACTAAAAACCTACTATGTGTTAAGTATTAGAAGAGCAGATGAGAAAAATTCCATGGGTTGCTAATGTGATTAGAGGACTTAGGCCACAAGATGTCACTATTTCCATGGTAAACAGTATCAGTGTTCTCCCATCAAACTAGAATGTACAGTGTTTTAAATCCTTAGTTCCTTAATACTAGTTATCTCATTTTCTCAAATTTCAAAATTAATCCATGCTGTTCAAAACAAATCCCATTATACCTATATTAAACCACCTTCCCCCTATGTATCAGGCTGATCGGGCTGCCAGCAGCAGGCTGTGCCTGAGAATGCTTTTTACATTGTTCTTTGTGAGTGCCCTACAGCCTCCAAGTGACCAATACTCACAAAGATCTGGCCACCTGCTTGAGGTTATCAGCACACTGAGGACTGAGAATGGCACATGTCTGAAAGAGTTCTAGAGATTCTTGGATATTTCCTTCCAGGCGAAATATCAGTGCTGCCAAGAAACAGAAAATACAGAAAATAAAACCATGTTCTGGGAAGAATAGAGCCTGGCATCAGAAAAATTGAAGAAAGTGGGAAACCGCATCAAAGAAATCCAAAGATAATTTTGTCTTTAATACAGATATGACTTCAGATGAGTTGAAACAACAACAAAAGCTGCTGACAAGCCAAAACCCTTTTAAATAAGGTAGCTACTTCTCTACTCTCAGCATCCACCACATACATAATCAGTTCCCATGCAAATTATCACATAAACTCTTCACAATAAGAACATTTTGGTGCTTCCCCACCAGATGCTTTATTTATTATGATAATTCAGACTTCCACCTGATAGTTTTCAAAGAGAGCTCTCAAATGGAGTAAGCAGAATCAATATCCCAAGTCCGATAGGGAGATTCTGGCAAAGAATAATATTTCAGACTTTGGTTTTCAGTATAGCAATTAATCAGAATCAATAATTTTCCCTAGGCCTAAGTTTTCAGAAGAATTTATCAGGCACTCAAAGTCTGGAACTTGTGATATTGGGAATAAAAGAGCTTTTCTTTTTTTTGCTATGATGTCCTAAATGTGTCAATATCTTAACAATTATGTCATAAAATTATATATTAATCTGAAGACTATAAATGTGATGAATGGTAAACAAAACCATTCATTTACATTAAAGAGTCTTGTGGCTCATGCCTGTAATCCTAGCATTTTGGAAGGCTGAAGTGGGAAGATTGCTTGAGGTCAGGAGTTCAAGACCATCCTGAGCAAGAGCAAGACCCTGTCTCTACAAAAAAATGAAAAATTAGCCAGGTATGGTGGCATGCACCTATAGTCCTAGCTACTCAGGAGGCTGAGGCAGAGGATCCCTTGAGCCCAGAAGTTGGATGTTGCAGTGAAATATGATGACACCACTGTACTCTAGCCTGGGTGACAGAGCAAGACCTTGTCTCAAAAAAAAAAAAAAAAAAAAAAGAAAGAAGGAAAGAAAGAAAGTTCCTGGAAAAAGTAAGGATGCTGCTTATGGCACTAAAAGTGTAAAACTGAAGTTGGGGGTTCCAGTATGTGGTTTCTGATGCGTTTAATTTATTCTCTGCTTTATCCTGTGTACCTCTAGGCTTCCTCCCCTTATCCTGACTCATCTTACAAAAATCCTCAAGCCTTTTCTCATCTTTTTTTTAGCTTGACAAGGAACCCTTCCAAAAACATCTTCTGGCCTTGAAATCCACTGCATGAGGCAGGAATCCTAAGCATCCATTCTGAAAAACACTAGCCAGAAACTAAAAGAACAGTTAATAACAGTAGTAAATTTTTTTAACCATACTAATCATTTCTGAAATCAAATCCAGCACAAGAATTATGTTCAGATTAAAAAAAAAAAAAAGATAATACTGAATTTGTGGAACATTTATAGTCATGCACCACATAACAATGTTTTGGTCAACGATGGCCACATATACAACAGTGGTCCCATAAAATTATAGTGGAGATGAATAATTCCTATTCCCTAATGACATCACAGCCATCACAATAGTGCAATGCATTACTCACCGGTTTGTGGTGATGCTGATGTAAACAAACCTCTGCACTCCAGTCATACAAAAGTGCAGCACATACAATTATGTAATTACATAACAATTGATAATGATAATCAATGATTGTGTTACTGGTTTATGTATTTACTATACTATGTTTTTTATCCTTAGAGTGTACTCGAAGTCTACTTATTAAAAAAGAAAAAGTTAACTGTAAAATAGCCACAGGCAGGTCCTTCAGGAGGTATTCCAGAAGAAGGCCTTGGTATCACAGCAGATGACAGCTCCATGTGTGTTATTGCCAATGAAGACTTTCTAGTACAACGAGATGAGGAGGTGGAAGATAGTGATATTGATGATCCTGACCCTGTGTAGGCCTAGGCTTGTTTATATATTTGTGTGTGTGTGTGTGTGTGTGTGTGTGTGTGTGTGTGTGTGTGTATCTTAGTTTTTAACAAAAAATTTTAAAAGTAAAAAAAAATAAAGAAGTTTAAGAATAGAAAAAGCTTACAGAATAAGGATATGAAGAAAATATTTTTGTACAGTTCTGCAGTGTTGTTTGTGGTTTAAGCTGTTATTACAAGTGTCAAAAAGTTTTTTAAAAAGTTTCTAAAGTAAAAAGTTACAGTAAGCTAAGTTTATCATTGAAGAAAAAAATGTTTTAATAAATTTAGTTTAGTCTAAGTATATGGAGTTTATAAAACCTACCATAGTATAGAGGAATGTCCTAGGCATTCACACACGCTCACCACTGACTTACCCAGAGCAGTTTCCAATCTGCAAACTCCTTTCATGGTATACACTTATTCTCTTTTATATTGTATTTTTACTGTACTTTTTCTATGTTTACATACACTTACAACTGTGTTACAACTGCCTACAATATTCAGTACAATAACATGCTGTTCAGGTTTGTAGCCTAGAAGCAATAGGCTATACTATATAGCTTACAGGTGAAGTAAGCTATACTATCTAGGTTTGCATAAGTACACTCTACGATGTTCATACGATGACAAAAATGCCTAATGGTACATTTCTCAGAACATATCCCTATCATTAATGGATGCGTGACTGTACTTGAATTTAAATATTTCCTAAATTATTTGCTCTTTTTCAACAATCTAGGCAAAGCATATTTCTCTAGCAAGAAGAGAATTCATATCTTACCTTGGACATAGATAGCATATTCACATAACCCCTGAGTCTCCTGAAGCTGTTCTTTGATAACAGCCTGAAAGAGGAAGAAAAATACTTCTGAACAGTGGTTAAGTTTCTTCAAGTCTTTAAGAAAAGGTAGACATGGCTGGGTGTGGTAGCTCACGCCTGTAATCCTAGCACTGTGGGAGGATCACTTGAGGCCAGGAGTCCAAGACCAGCCTGGGCAACATAGGGAGACCCCATTTCTACAAAAAATAAAAATAATTAGCCAGGCTAATTAGCTGAGTAGCCTCAGCTACTCGGGAGGCTGAGGCAGGAGGATCCCTTGAGCCCAGGAGTTCAAGGTTACAGTGTATTGTGACTGCGCCACTGAACTTCAGCCTGAGCCTCTAAAAAAAAATTTAAAAAAAAGAAAGAAAGAAAGAAAGAAAGAAAAGGTAGACATGGACAAGGGGAACATGGAAGAAGCCTAGGGTACTGGTAATGACTAATAAAGTAGTTCATTCAGTCTTTTAAATCACAGCTCTCTTCTTCTAATTATTTATTTTATCTAGAACAGGGATCAGCAAACTATGGGGCTCACAGGCCCAGTACACTTTTGTACAGCTCTCAACCTAAGAATGGTTTTTATATTTTTAAAGGATTATTTAAAAGAATATGATGATGATGAATATGAGATAGAGACTGTATGTGGCCTGCAAAGCCTAAAATGTTTACTCTCTGGTCCATTACAGAAAACATTTGCCAACCCCTTTCTAAAATCTAACTAGGAAAGCTAAGAAAAATACAAAAAAATTTCCAAGTAATATCACAGAAGGAAAAGAAAGAGAACCTCTCCAGATCCATATTGGTACTAAATGTTATTAGTTCTGTGCATTGCCATAGGTATAAATGCCACAGGTATAAATTAAAAACCACAGCCTGAGAAGGATTACAAAGCTCCAAGTGCCAAAAAACACAACACCAATGATATATTTTGCATGTTAGTATCACTACAGTCTGTTAGCAAGTTTGTAACATACATGGTATGTTACCAAAGAGATAAATAGAGACAGGGAAATACCAATGGTTTTTAAATATACAAATGATGATCAACCTCACCATAATAAGAGAACTATAAAATAAAACTAAGTGAAATACCATTTTCCACCTATCCAAAGATCAAAAAGTTAGATGATATACTGAGCTGAACATCTGTCTCCACCAGAAGACCAGCAAGTGCCAACGAGTGGCTGCCCTTTCAGTTTGGTCTTTACACGAGAAGACACATGGAACATACCTGAACCTGACCCACAGCCTACAGTCATACCCAGCCAACCCACAGCCAATCTGAAAGCCCATGAGCAATTAATAAATGTCTGTTGGGGGCCACTGCAATTTTGAGGTTGTTTGTTAAGCATAACTATCATAGTAAAAGCTAACCAACACACAAAATGCAGGGAAACAGGAATTTATATATTACTGGGCTATAAATTACCACATTCTGTGTGGCCTAGCTAACACCCTGCTTCACATTTTCTCTATCACTGCAATCTCTCACCTTGCATGCTTCGTAATCCTTCCGGATATAGTGGAGATGTATCAACCAGTTCTGCTTCTCCAAAATAGGAAAATCTGGAGCTAGGTAACATATTTTGACAAAACAAACAACATAGTCATTAGATTTTCTCCTTTAGCATTGTCCTCATGTCTAAACTAACCATAAGCATACTGTAGTATCACATTAAATTCTTCATGCTGCTGACTGTAAGATTACAGTACATAAAAATGTATAAACTATTAAGCTAAGAGATATTTGTCCTACTATTAAACATTGAATATATATTTCTCTTGAGTTTTTGTGGCTTATAATGTCAGTCTCTCAAATGATAACTTGGCCTGAAAAATGTAAAATCATCTTTTGTCTCTTCTCCTTTCATTTTCTCTTCCTGATTCCAAAGGTGAATAGAAAGGCTTCCTAAATGACATTTCAGGAATGTTACTAACAAATCATATATAACAGTTAATATCACATCTGATAGATCAGAGTACCAAAAATATTTTAAGTAGTTAAATATAATCTTTAGAAATAGCTCAAATGGGAACATTATGCTGTTACCTAGAAATGAGAAGTCAACAATGAAAAAGATCTATTTGAGTCACTGAAAATGGCTCCTGAGAGAGAAACCATAAAATGAGTTACTTGCCCATTGAAATCAAAAGTTTAAAATACAGGTAAAACTTCATTAAGAAATTACTTTTCTATGGTAACACAGAGTAGAAGGATCCACATCAACCTCAAAATAGTGAAGATCTTGAGGAAGGGAGAGAGAGGAAGGGGATTAGGAAAAGATAAAAAGGAGACTTTAATTCTTTAATGCATATTTCTCAAAAAATAAAAATAAAAAGCTTTAAAGTAAACATGGCTATATGTTTTTATTTATTAAATCTGGTCAGTATATTTGTATTATATTTGGTGAACTTTAATATATGTTTGAGATAGTACCTGATTTTTAAAAATGTAAAAGAAAAGGAAGAACAGAGGAAGAGAGGGAAATGTTCCAGCACTTTAGGAAAAACAACCTACGGAAAACCTAAGACTTGTTATGTCCATAGTAAGACAGAAAGGGAAAAAAGCTTACTGTAACCAAGAGTTAATGTTGCCTGAACACAAAAATTAAGAAGTAATGCTGTCTACTGCTTCCCAATAGGGAATATCCATGGAATATGTAAGAGAAAATTATGCCAGAAAGTATAGATATGATTTTATATTCCAGGAGAAAGAAAAAAGATAAAATTTTAAGCGATAACTCTTCGTCCTCCAATTACATACATTCTCTTAGTAGGCCCACACTTTCTAGTCAGTAAGGGCCTACTGGAGATTCCTTTATTCCCACTGCCCCCCACACCACCCCGGCTGCCATCTCATCAGTCACCAGATCTTAGCCATTCATGTTCTGCTTAACCACATCCAGAATTAAATTTTCTTCTAAAAGCCACACAAATCACCAAGATTAAAGATGTGTGTGTGTGTGTGTGTGTGTGTGTGTGTGAAGTGGATAAAGAAGTGCACCATAATGAATAGTTCTGGGATGGGTGGCTTACTGAATAATCTTGGACTCAAGTCTCAATTGTATGGCCCACCTCTCTGTCACCTACCCACTAAAGGGAAAGAGTGAAAGAGAAGAAGACACTGAACTCTTTTGAGTTTATAATATCCCTAAGTATCATTGCTTCTACAGCCTAAAATAAAATTTACAAAATGAGACTTTTGAATTCTTGCCTGTTACTAAATTCTCACAATAAAAGACAAATCATGTTTTGTGCTCACTGGGTGAAGACTGGAGAAAAAAATGTTCAATTTGTAAGATAGCTCAAGAGCCCAGAGGCTCATGAAATGGAGCCCTAGGGATGAGAAGAAAGGAAGGTCCTTTTACACTCCTAGAAACAGAGTTAAAAGAACTTTAGCTTTATCAAAAATTTTAGAGAACATTTCAGTGCCCCATAATTGTCCTATTACCCAATATGTGACGCTGGGAAATTTACAATTTCCTCATCTGTAAAATAGAGACTCATTCATTCATTCATTCAACCAATATTCTCTATGTGCCTACCATGTGCCAGGCACTGGGGATACAGAAGTGAACAAAATTGACTCCCTGATTTCAAGTAGCTTATAATGGGAGATGGGGGGTAGGGGTACTATCAGAAGGGATAGATAATACAATGTTATACCTATACGTGATATTTTTCCATGGAGAAAAATAAAGCAGAAGAAGGAAAGAGACTGCAAGGCAGGGAGTTACACTTTTTTTTTTTCTTCAACAGGCTAGCTGCAGAGGAGTTACGCTTTTAAATGGGAGGGTCAGGGAATAAAATACTCATCCCCATAGAGTGTGAGGATTGAATGCCTTAATATACATAAAGACGCTCAAATAATGCCTTGTACAAATTAAGCCCTAAAGAAGTATTAGCTACTGTTGTTGCTGTTATTTTATTATCCTTATTATTTAGGTATTCTCAAAGATGAGGGAATTCTGGATACCTCAGAAATCCCTAGAGTCTGTGAATCCTGAATTTACAATTAGAATTTTACCTGTAAAGGCAAAGGCTGAATTTCTTGTATTCCAAATCATTGTACACTCCAACTCCCCCTACGAAAGGGGATATTGGTTCTTATATGTTTTTGCAGGTATTATGACGATTACTATAATATTTCAAAGATCCTTCGAAAAAGATAGGCATGTAAATGCAACAAAGCACAGCAGCCATTTCTGATGCTACACTTTAGGAGCCTACGTTACCACAGAGGACAGGAAGCCAGCTGTGAGAGGAAGGCAAGGTAATGCCCTTCAGCTGGTTGTGAAAAAGACCTCATTCATAACCCACCCCTCACTACCCCTCCACCATAACCAAGGCAGTGGGATGGAAGGCTGGCAACCTAGCAACAATACTCCCATGCCCCATTCTACTCCTTTGTGACATCTCTCCCCCTTCTCTCTCCCTTTAAGGATGCACCCAACTTATATTTAATTATAAATAACTCCCCAACACTGAATAAACATGACATCTCAGGAATTCTTCCGTTGTTTGCCCAGGTGCTAAATTCTCTCAGGAATGGCCCTGCCACAAACCTTTACATTAAACTTTGATTAATGCTAGGGATAGTATCCTGGGTTTGAGTGCTAAGCAGAAAACTACTATGGTCCAGATTTTTAGTTGAAAAATTTCCCAAAATGACCCAGGCTTTTGCAAGTATATTGCAAATGAAGCCTTCCTTTTTAAAGACTCTCTTCCAGGACTAGCAGATATGTATGTAGCACATAAAAGTCTTTATATGTAGAATTCCAATCCTGATTCAGTACCAGCCTTCTATGGGACCTAGGGCAAGTTATTTAACCTCTCTGGTCCTCCATTTGTCCCCCTATAATTTTCACTGGAAAATATGAAAAATCTGAAAGTGGCCATTCAATGAATTTTGATTTCCTCATGCCAAATTGGAATTATAACACTTTTCTACCTCAATATGATATTTGGGACATCAAAAGATATAATAAATCTTAAAAAGAATGTGAGTGTAGGACATTTCTATTACTATCACTTTGACCCTGTATCAGAGTCTAAAAAGAAACCACCTGAGGGACTTTAGTGCAGAGAACAGGTGATGGAAGAAATGGGAGAACCAATAGGGAATGGTGAGACAAATCTGAGCTTTGCATGAGCAAAAAGCCACTACCACTCCTAGGCCCGAAAGATAAAGGGAGGAAATGTGTTGCTACCAGTAACTAGGGCTGGAGTTACCTCAAGGTTGCTGAAAACAAGATTGCCTAGCTGGCAGGTGCAACAGAATCCAAGAAGCTTCCAGAGATAGCCCTCCTCCTCCAACTCCCCAAGCAAAAAGAAAGGGGCAGGTCAGGAAGCCCTGGCTTCTCCTTCCTCTTGCCTTCTAATCTCCTGCTCGTTCCTCCCACTTGCTAATCCAGCCAACCCAGCCAGAAATTGCTAACACAGGTGCAGAGAACAAGTGATGTAAGAAATGGGAGACCTAACAGGGAATGTTGAGACAAATCAGAGGTTTGCACGAAGAAAAGGAGGCCGCAAGGGTCAGCTCCTCACAATATCAAGCAGAGAAGACAGGGAATGGATCTGAGGGCAAACGGGTCCAGGATCAGCAGAAACATCAACTCTGTTCAGGAACATAAATGATGATGAAGGAGAAAAAGACTGGGCTGAATTGGTATTGACTCAAGGATACATACTAGAAGCTGGCTTTTAATTTTTGCATTAAATTGCTGCTATCCAGTTTGTGTCTCATGAGCTTAAAATGGGATGAGGAAGAAGAAAAGTCATATACAAGATCAGTTAACTAAGGCTTTACTGTATATACTAGATTCTTTAAAATTATTTTACTTCCTCAAATCAAAATTTAATTATTATATTGTATCTTTTTTTTTTTGAGACAGAGTCTCACCCTGGTGCCCTGGCTAGAGTGAGTGCCGTGGCGTTAGCCTAGCTCACAGCAACCTCAAAGTCCTGGGCTCAAGCGATCCTCCTGCCTCAGCCTCCCGAGTAGCTGCGACTACAGGCACGCACCACCATGCCCAGCTAATTTTTTCTATATATTTTTAGTTGTCTGATTGATTTCTTTCTATTTTTAGTAGAGACGGGGTCTCGCTCTTGCTCAGGCTGGTTTCGAACTCCTGAGCTCAAACAATCCGCCCGCCTCGGCCTCCCAGAGTGCTAGGATTACGTGTGTGTGTGTGTGTGTGTGTGTGTGTGTGTGTGTGTGTGTGTGTGTGTCTGTGTCTCAAAGTGTTTTCTCCCCTATTTATTTATTCCACTGAATGTTCCCGCAGGGCCAGTGAGTTACAATTCAGGGACTATTCCCACATTACAAATGAGGAAATTAAGGCTCTAGAGGCTAAGTAATTTGCCCATGTTCAACAGCTAGTTAATAAAAAAGGTAGGACTATAACCCAGGTCTCCAAGGTGCTCATTAAACTACACCAAGTTTCTGCCCAATTGTAAAGGACTTTATAATTTTAAAATGTAAATGTTTGGGTTGTCAATTAGACGTAACTTAGCCACACAAAATTATGATTTTAAAGTTTTTCTACTATTATAAAAGGCAGAACACAACTTTTAATATATGCAAATAGCAAGATTTTCAAATGGTTTTTAAAACTAGTTTTTTGAAAAAATACATACTTATGGTAAACAAAAATCAAAGGGCACAGAGGATATTAAATAAAAGATTCTTTCCATTTCTCCCCTTACCAGAGGTGAACAATTTCTTGAGTATTTTCAAGGAATTTCTATGCATATATAAGCATATGAGCAAATATGTGTGTTTATATACCTTTATTTTATGCAAGGATATATTACATATTAGACATATTTGGAAAACTGCTAATATTTACTGAACCTAAATATAGGCTTCCCAGTGACCCTGCAATCCTACTCCTTGGTAGAAGTTTTTTGTACCAAAAACATGTACAAGACTCTTCATAGTGGTAGTATTTATAACATCTCAGAATAAAAATATCCCAAGTGTTCATTACGAATAAAATGAATGAACTAAGGTGGAGCCCCACAACGGAATACTATATAACAATGAAATGAACAACCAACCACTACTACACACAACATAGATAAACCTCACAAACAATTTTGAGCAATGAAGCCACACATTAAAAAGTACATACTGCATGATTCCATTAATATCAAATTCCAAAGCAGGCAAAGCTGATCTTCAAGACAGAAGTCAGATACAAGTAACCACCTTTGGGAAGGTGGTTAATGACTGGTAGGGAACAAGGAGGAGGTCTGTGGGATGCTTGTGATGTTCTATACCTTAATCTAGATGATTACATGGGTATCTTCACTTTGTAAAAACTCACTGAGCTGTATAATTATGATTTATGCACTTTTCTGTATATATGCTATATTTCAATAAAAAGGTGTCAAAAATGACTGAGTCAAATTAAACACCCCCTAAAAAAAAAAATTCTGTAATACCAATGCAGGAGGAGGGAACACACAACTCAATCTGGGGTAAGGGTCAAGATTTCCTACACAATAGAACTGCCCAGTATTAAAAATAAATTAATTAATAAATTTTTAAAAAAAGATTTCCTAAACAAGACACAGAAGGCATTAATCATAAAAGAAAAAATAAATAAATTAGCCCTCATCAAATTTAAAACTTTCTATCAAAAGAAGCATTAATAAAATGAAATGGTAAGACACAGACTGGAGAAAAGTATTCACAATACATATAACAGACAAAGGACTTATATCCAGAATATATAGAGAATTCTCACAAATCAGTAATAAGAAAACAACCCAATTTTAAAATGGGCAGAAAAACCTTGAGCAGGTACTTCATGAAAGATAGGACTTGGCCAGATGCAGTGGCTCACACCTGTAATCCCAGCACTTTGGGAGGTAAAGGTGAGAGAGGTGTTCTATTCCAATGGTTTCTCATTATATTCATGTGCCAGTACCACACTATTTTAATTATAGAGACTTATAGCATTTTTAATATCTGTTAGAGAAAATTATGAACTTTATGCCAGTAAATTTGACAAGTAGATGAAATTGAAAAGTTCCTTGAAAGACACAAACTACCAAAATTAAATCAAGAAGAAACAGATAATCTGTTTAGCCCTCCATCTAATAAAGAAACTACATTTATAGTTGAAAACATTTCTACAAAGAAAACTTCAGGCCCAGATGGCTTCACTGATACATTCTAATAAATATTTAAGGAAGAAGGTAGTTCAATCTTACACAAACTCTTCCAGGAAATTAAAGAGGAGAAAATATTTCCTAAATCATTTATGAGGTCAGCATTACCCCAAAATCAAAAACAAAGACATTATAAGAAAATAAAACTATACACCATATCCTTCATGAACATTGATGTAAATGTTCTTAATAAATTTAGCAATCAAATCCAATAATATAGACCGGTCCCCGTGGCTCATGCCTGTAATCCCAGTACTTTGAGAGGTCAAGGTGAGAGAATCACTTGAGGCCAGGAGTTCAAGACCAGCCAGAGCAACACGGCAAGACCCTGTCTCTACAACAATAATAACAAAAACCCACCCATTAATATATAAAAAATACATCATAACTGAGTGGAGTTTATCCCAGGAAGGCAAGCTGGTTCATATTCCAAAATTGACCGGTATAATTCACCACATCATTAGATTAAACAAGAAAAACCATGCAATCATCTTAATAGACACAGAAAAAGCATTTGACAAAATTCAATATCTATTCATGGTAAAAAGTTATCAGCAAACCTAGGAATAGAAGAGAACTTCCTCAACCTAATGGAGGGCATTTTATGCAAAATCTACGGCTAACATCATAGTTAATGGTGACAAAAAAAAAAAATGTTCTTTGTGAATAAGATTCTCACCACTTCCACTCAACAACATATTGGAGGTCCTATGAAGAACAATTAGTTTTTTTTAGAAAAAGTAAAAGACATACAGATTAGAAATGAAGAAATGAAATGATCTCTATTCACACGTGACATAACTATCTACATTTTATTTTTCTTTGTAGCTTATACTCTGGATCTTTTAGGTGCTATGTCATCACCTTGCACAACTCCAAAGGCATCATTTATATTATAGTCATTGTATTCTACATGATACTCCTGGCACTTTGCAATAGTGGAATTGCAATTGTGACATGGTTGCCCAAAAGGCAATGCAATCTTGAGCTGGACTAACAGAAACAAAAGATCCAGATGAAGAGACATTATCTTCCAAATATTTCACTTGGCCCTATTCACACCATACCTGGAACATTCTATTTAGTTCTGAACTCTATACTTCCAAGAGGGACACCAAATTTTACCAGAGGACCAAGGCAATTACAGCAAACGAACACTAACTACCTCACATAAAAAAAGAGTTGAAGCAGCTGAAAATATTTAACCTTCAGAAGAAAGGACCTGGGGAGAAATCATTATACTTTAATTATTTGTTTATATTTTATATGCCCTGAAGATTGTCAATTCCCCGAGGGAAGAATCCAAGCCCTGTTTACC
Organism: Indri indri; assembly: GCA_004363605.1. Classification (NCBI taxonomy): domain Eukaryota; kingdom Metazoa; phylum Chordata; class Mammalia; order Primates; family Indriidae; genus Indri; species Indri indri. Next base: position 180,261 of record RJWJ010000746.1, read on the forward strand.
TTTGTATTCCCAATACCTATCATTACCAGTCCTGGAACATGGTCAGTACTTATATGTATAAGGAGTTCAAAAACAGAAAAAATTAAACTTTAATAACAGAAATCAGAAAGTAGTTGCCCCAGGACGCAGAAGGGAGAAAAAACTGATTAAAGGGGCACAATAACACTGTTAAAGTTTATAACATATCAAATGTGTCCTTTTTCCCCAATGCTATAAAATTTGTATCTCATTAACCTGAATTGGGCATGGATCATCTCTTGATTGGTATACAATCCTCTCCTGGACCTAGAGTCAATGGAACTACCGAATTTGACTCTAGAGGAAGGGTGGAATGAATATTGAAGAGACAATCACAATACATGCTCACCTCACTAACTCCCAAATCACCCTAGTGATTAAATGAAGTAACAGAGATACATTTGTTAGCTTACTGCTTTCTGCCCTCAGATGCTGCAAGGAAACATTGTTAGTCTCTCTTCCCACTGCCCTCATATTTAAGTTAAAGTCTCCTAAAGAGCCCAAATAGCTGCAGAAGTTCTTTATCAGAAGGCTGAGCTTTGAAACAACTGATGAAAGTCTGAGGAGCCATTTTGAACAATGGGGAACACTCACAGACTCTGGTAATGAGAGATCCAAACACTGAGCGCTGCGAGGGCTTTGGGTTTGTCACATATGCCATTGTGGAGGAGGTGGAAGCAGCAATGAATGCAAGACCACACAAGGTGGATGGAAGAGTTGTGGAACCAAAGAGAGCTGTCTCTGGGAGAAGATTTGCGGGGAACGTGGCCAATGCTCCCCGCAAAAAGCCGGGTCCCTTTGGTAGAGTTGCAAGGGATAAGAAAATAATAGAGAAAAATGGAAAATGGAAGAAATAAAAGAATACACTGAGACAAAGACATAGTTTTATAAGTTTATAAAGAGTATAGGCAAAGCAGTAGCTCAGGGGGCTCAGACCTCTCTGTTGGTCTCCAAAAAAACAGCCCCAAATGAAGTCTTACATGGTAATTTATAGGGAATAGTAAATAATTGCCAGGGGCAACAGGTTTACATAACAGCAGGTAGTTCCTCTCAGGTTAACAGATTTCCAAAAGGCTTCTACAGAAGGCTTCTACAGATTCTTTAACAAATTCTATCTATGTGAGCAAACAGTTACAAAGTCTTTCAAAGGTTAACTTCTAAATTCTAAGGTAAGTTTATCATTTAACAGAGGGGGTAAACAGAGATGTTGGCTCCATGTTTATTAGGTTATTGTGGATGGAGACAGGTAGTCTAGAGTGGTTTAAACAAGAGCTTTGCTTTAGCCATTCGGGAAGCTGTCTGCTGTCTGTTCCGGAGGGCACTCCATTGTCAGCTCTCAGCCTGTAGTTTTTAACAGATTCACTTGTGCTTTACAAAGCAAATCCAAACCTTTAGGTCTGAGAAACGCGGC
>RJWJ010000747.1:0-15902 GCA_004363605.1 Indri indri
GAGACAGAGTCTCACTCTCTTGCCTGGGGCGAGTGCCGTGGCGTCAGCCTAGCTCACAGCAACCTCGAACTCCTGGGCTCGAGCAATCCTACTGTCTCAGCCTCCCGACTGGCTGGGACTACAGGCATGTGCCACCATGCCCAGCTAATTTTTTTTTTTTCTCTATATATTTTTAGCTGTCCAATTAATTTTCTTTCTATTTTTGGTAGAGATGGGGTCTCGCTCTTGCTCAGGCTGGTCTCGAACTCCTGAGCTCAGAACGATCCGCCCACCTCGGCCTCCCAGAGTGCTAGGATTACAGGCTTGAGCCACCGCGCCCGGCCAGATTTAGAGGACTGATATTAAAGCAAGGGCTTGGAGCAGGGATGATAAATGGGTTTCAACTTGTTTATCATTCCAGTTGGTTTTTTGTAGTATTCAAAGGGCTGTTTTGAGAAAGATTTTTAAGATTTTCCCAGGTTTAGCAGGAAAAAGCAAATAATATGATTAATTAGTAATGTATTCTGACATGGCCACTGTTTTTGGTGGATTCCACCGAAACAGATTCTGAGACTCAGAGAATTGTCTGCAGGAGGTTTCTTAGGGAATACACCTGAGAACAACACTTGTAAGGAAATGAGGGATGAAAGAAGAGACATTGTAGTTGCAACAAAGGCCTTAGCTAATCGCATGGGGATCTCCAGAGCTAGGTTGTCCCAAATGAGGCAAAGGTGCCAGGCTTTAGCACTAGCCCCTTCCCCTCACTCCCACCAACATTGACCATGGAGGTCTGTAACCTTGGGCAGGGCCATTCCTGGAGAAGGATGTAACCATGAGCTGTCAGTGGCCAACACTCCTGGCAGCGGGGGAATGAGTGCCTAGGTCCTGAAAGGGAGATCTGGGCAGCACATGACAGCAGCCACACTGGCTACAGATGCAGGAGTGGTTACGTATATATGTGCCAGATATTTGCCATTTCTGGCCTAGGGGAGAAGGCCAAAGAAATTACTCTGCTGCTTTAAGTGTGAGCCTTAGGCCACAGGAGCAAGATAAGATCATGTAACATGCAAAGTCCAGTATACCTCACTAGAAGACAATACTGAGGTAAGGACCAAAAGTCTTTGTTGTCATAAGGTATCCCTGTACCTGATCTTGTCTGCTATGCATATACTTCCCTTGGCAAACTCACGCGGGGTGACAGATGCTTCATTAGCAACTGGAGAGGATTTAGGAATTTGAGACCTTGAATTCTGGCCATCTTTCTCAATGTCCATATTGGAGACAAGACTAACATCTATTCAATGCTAAATCACTAAAACTAATGATATGATTCTCCTTTGCTTATGCCACCTGTCTCTTCTCCATGACTCCCAGCTCTGGGGGTGTCCACGTTGGAGGGTATCAGGGCCCCAACTTTCACCAGAGTCTTTGCTGACTACAGAAGCAGCCCAGAGCAGGTATGAATCTGAGCCCTGGATAAGGGGGTCATTTGAAGCCCAGGGATTCTCTGCAATTCTGTTTATTCCCAATCTCTCCAAAATTCCATATATCTTCTCCCAACACTTTAGCTGTAGGAAAGCCCACGTACAGCTCATCTATGGAGCCAGAGTTAGGATTAGACTGTTCTATACAGTCAGAACAATAGAAGTGCTTGTTCTTCTACCCAGGTGAAGTCAAACTATGTTGATGCCAAAACTTCAACATTTTCCGACTTAAATAATGGATGAATTCACTAGCAGATTGCTTCTTTACTTAAGATGAAGTTCTTATGATTAAAAAAAGAAATGATCACAGATCTAAATATGAAAGCTCAAACTCCAAAGCTTCTAGGAGAAACCATAGAAAAATACTTTCATAAATTTAGGGTAGGAAAACATGTCTTAGATAAGTCACAAAAGGCGCAGAAGATAAAATTGGATATTGGACGTTATCAAAACTAAAAACCTCTGCCCATCAAAAAACACCAAGAAAGTGAAAAGATGCAGACTTGAAGAAAATACTTGTAATATATATTTAATAAAGGACTTATATCCAAAAAGGATATGAGGACTTACATATTTTTAAAATTTCTATCCACCAATAATGAAAAGACAACCAATTACACTTAAAAATGAGCAAAAGACTTGAAGTGACATGTCAAAAAAGAAGATAGCTGAAAAACTGTAAAGCTTATGAAAAGGTCCTTAAAATCATTACTCATCAGAGAAATTAAAATTAAAACCACGATGAGATACCACTACAGATATGGCAGAATCAATAAAATTCAAAAGAGTGACGGTAACATGTGATGGCAAGGACGTGGAGGAGCCGGAACGCCTGCACATTGCTGGGGGGAGTACACATCATGGAAAGCTCTTTGGCAATTTCCAACAAAGTTAAACAGATATTTACCTTTTTTTTTTTGTGGGCCAGAGTCTTGCTCTGTACCATGGCATCAGCCTAGCTCATGGCAACCTCAAACTCCTGGGCTCAAGCGATCTTCCTGCCTCAGCCTCTGGAGTAGCTGGGACTACAGGTGCACGCCACCACATCTGGCTAATTTTTCTATTTTTTGTTGCCTGGATAATTTTTTTTTCTATTTTTAGTAGAGATGGGGTCTTGCTCTTGCTCAGGCTGGTCTTGAACTCCTGAGCTCAGATGATTCTCCCACCTCGACCTCCCAGAGTGCTAGGATTACAGATGTGAGCCACCTCGCCGGGCCTATATTTACCTTAACAACTCAGCAATTTCACTTTTGGGTATACACCCATAAATAAGTGTATATGTGCACAAAAAGATTTGTATGTGAATGTTCATAGCAGCCTTATTCACAATAGCCCCAAACTGTAAACAACCAAAATGTCCCTCAGTAGGAGAATGGATACAAAAATTGTGGTATAATAACACCATGAAATATCACTCAGCAGTGAAAAAAGAACAAACTATTGATATAGGAAACAAAATGGAAGACTTTCAAAAACATTTGTTTGAATGAAAGAAGCCATGCCTAGCACAGTGGCTCACGCCTATAATCCCAGCACTTTGGAAGGCTGAGGCGGGAGGATCACTTGAGGCCAGGAGTCCAAGACCAGCCTGGGCAACATAGAGAGATCCCTGTCTCTACAAAAAATTTAAAAATTAGCTGGGTGTGGTGGCATGCATTTGTAATCCCAGCTACTCGTGAGGCTGAAGAGGGAGGATTGCTTAGCCCAAGAGTTTGAGGTTGCAGTAAGCTATGATGATACCACTGCACTCTAGCCTGAGCGACACAGAAAAAAAAAAAAAGAAGAAAGAAAGAAGCCAGACACTACTAAAGAATATATATCATTCATTCCATTTATATAAAGTTTAAGAATGGAAAAAACTAATCTACTAGTGGTAAAAGTCAGAATGCAGGTAGATGAGTATTAACTGGAGACAGGAGGGAAATTTCTGGGTGACGGAAATGTGCTATATATCTTTATCTAGAAGGTGGTCACTGAAGATGCACATGTTCAAAAATTCATTGATTTTTTTAATGTCAAAATTCATCTTGAGATTTATACATTTGCTGTGTATGAGTTATACCTCAATAAAGTACCGATAAGTGAATACGTGATCTTAACATAAAACTTTAAAGTATAAAAAAGCTGAAAATGATTGCCCATAATCAAATCTTCCATTAACGTTTCACCCCAGTCTTCTTTCAATGCACATTTATGTGGATAAAATATTTTTGTACATACATGTTTTATTTTGCTGTTCCCCTTTATCATCACAACATAAACACATTCTCATGACATTAAAAATTGCTCACGAACATGATTTTAAATGGCTGTCTCATAATTCATCATGTGCACGTACTGTACATTATTTACCGACCCTTAATGTTGGAGCATCTGTGTTTTTGTTTTTGTTTTTCACCGCTATAAGTAATGCTTAGATAAAAAGCTGTGTACCTAACGTTTTTATTTCCTGCATTTTAAGTTATTTTTTTAGGTAACACTTCTAGACATGTATCGGTTGCAATTTTTTTTAAAGAGTAGAAAAGTAGCCACAAAAAGCAACCTCTGGAACCTCTGCCTCATGGCACAGTGCTCTGGCATCCTGCTGTAGAGGCGTATGTAGGTACAGGCTGATTCATCATTTATCAATAAATGTTCATGGAGATCCTTTTCTGCAGAAACCTGGGGGAGGTGCAAGACAGCCCGAGATGAGGACAGCACAGTCCTTGCTTTTCCGGGGTGACAGTTGAGGGAGTAGGGGAGAATTAAGGAAAGCTTTGCAGAAGAGGTGATGTTTTAGCTGGTCTGAAGGATGAGCGGGGTTTTGCTGGACAGAAAGATGCTTCAGGGAACAAGCCAAGGCATGGAAGCACACCATTGCTGGTGCTGGGGTCCTGGGAGTGGCAAAGCATTAAAGTGACATTGCGATATTTGTGTTTTAGAATGCTTCTTTGGCGGTGTTCTAGGTCGAGGAGAACGGATTGTATGTGGAAATGGAGACAGATATCAGGGGCAGGTTAAAAAAAAAATAAGGGACTCCTGACAAATAGGCAGGGTTAGTGGCATCAGGGTGGAGAATATGTATTTGAGAGGTATTTTGGGACAAGGCTTTAGAACACCAAGTGCTGGAGGTGAAAGGGAGAAATTTTATTCAAGAACAGCTTCCTGATGAATTTAAAGCCCTAGCTATAGCCAGGTGTGGTGGCTCGTGCCTGTAATTCCAACAGTTTGGGAGGTCAAGGTGGGAGAATGGCTTGAGTTCAGGAGTTTGACACCAGCCTGGGCAATAAAGCAAGACCTCGTCTCTGCAAAAAATAAAAAAAAATTAACTGGATGTGGTGACGCTCACCTGTAGTCCTAGCTAACCAGGAGGCTGAGGAGGGAGGGTCACTTGAGCCCAGGAGCTCAAGGTTACAGTGAGCTGTGATGATGCCACTGCACTCCCACCTGGCCAGCAGAGCAAGAAACTGTCTCAAAAAAAAAAAAAAAAAAAAAAATTCCTACCTATGCCACTGACTAACTGTATGACATTTGACAAGTCTCTTAACCTATTAGGGCTTTAGTTTGTAACCTGCAAAATAAAGAGATAAGACCAGATCAAGACTCAATTGGACTCATGATGACTTCTCCCCCTTCTGTATCAAGGGCAGATGTCACTAACTGGACCATGTCTCTTTCCCTGCTGAGCTTGGACAGGACTCCAGGCAGCCACCACCAATGACGGGATCTGGAAGAGCTGAAATCTGTATGATTGCCCTGGACACAATAATCTCCAATGCATTCCCAGCTCAAAAAGTATGATTACAAATGACATCATCATATTTTTCAAGTGGGAGGTGGAATTAGAAAACTACTGTTATAAGTAAGGACCCGTAAGTGGTACTATGCTTGAAATAATGTGAGCTTGTTCCCACGTTTGGGGGATTTGATTTTAACAACAGGAATTTCTCACAGTCTGAGTGTAAATAGTAATCAATATTGAACAATGAAAATGACAGGTGATTCCCTGTAATTAAGATAATTCTTTAGTTCCTATCATTTTCCACAACCATATTCTCAGATGAGTTTATTATCTAAAAATATACCTAAAGAAATATAAATACAACCCGTCCCTTGAACTCCTTTTATTTATTTGCTTACTTAGTTATTTACTTATTTTTTGTAAGACAAGGTATATGTAACTGTGTATTAATCCTGAGTGCAAATAAAACCAAATAAGAACACTGTGCTTATGATATTTGTAAAGGAAGAAGTGAGAAGTTTCTGAAACCTAAGTGAAAAGATTATTCTTTCTTCAAATAGGAGCATATCTCTAGTTTTTCGGTATTTCATTTTTAACAATTAAATAATTGTTTTCAGTGTTCGCTACAAAGAGCCTGATTTGTAGCATTTGCCAATCTCTGTGTGTAAATACTCCCACCACCAAGGCTGATTTCAAGCTGCCAACTTTATGCCAGTGAATACGAAGTGGAGAGTGGAGGAGAGATACGCACAGTGGGCTCTCTTGAGCTAGGACTCGCCGACTCTAGCACAGCAGCAACGGTTTTGAATCTTCTCCTTTCCCTCTGCGTTGGCTTGGCTTAGGCTCAAACTGTTGGCCAATGAGCCATATCCAGCCTGAAGAAATATTTTGTCTGCCTGCCACGGTACTTTTTAATTCAGACATCAATGTTTTCAAACAGAATGTGCTGTTTCCCCTGGCCACAGATGCCATCATTTTCTATGTCCCACACCAAGCCCACCTGGCTCGTGAGACGTTTGAGTTTGTGACTCCTGGTTTATTCCATTGTCATCTCCCATTTGCGCTGTTCTTCTTCCCCCAGCACCACCTACAAACCTTTGTCCCTGTCCTCACTGTTCTCTACTGGGAACACTGGCTCATTCTCTCTCCTCCCAAGTCAAGAGTTTTTGTATTTGACTCTGAACCCTAAGAGTTTAACAAATGTCTAGTATATGTTAATACTTGATAAGTGTCAATTGATATATGAATGAATAAATAAACAAATGTTTACTTATTTCGTGAGCAGCACACTTTGTAGACAGAACACTATGCCAAAGCTAAGTGCTTTCTAAGAAATGATTTCTTTGAAATTTGAAGGTCCTTCAGAATATTCCAAGATATTTAAAAATTAAACAATTTAGCCAAATGAAAATATTGTACATTAGACAAGACCCACTTTTGTCTAAGGGCATCTATCTACCATCATCATTTTGCCCACATTAGATAAAGATATCCCATGTTTTAGAAATAGTGACAGTATTAAAACCATCCTTTATAAAATTAATAGAGGGCCATAGGCTGGGAACTTCTGTAGGGTCCTGAACTCTGCAAAGGTATAGGCATAGTTAAAAAAATACATATATTAATAGATGTGTATAATCAGCCATTGCTCCCTAGCTTGCTTTGTGGTCATAAGATTCATAGCTTTCTTAATTGCTCCCATAAATAACATAACCATTGTAAAACCTAAGACTGGTCTTTGAGAAATTTTCCAGACTCTACATTCCAGGGACTGACACCAACTGGACCAGTGGCCATACTTAGGAACTGACTTAACAGGTCTTGTGACCCTCTACCAGAGGACTGACTCAGTGCAATAAGAAAATTTCTGCTTCCCAACCCTATGAGTTTATCCCTACCCAATCAGCAGACCCAATTCTCTAGCCCTTTGTCCACCAGACTATATTTAAAAACCCTGGCCCAAAAATTCTTGGGGAGATGGATTTGAGAAATTTCTCCATCTCCTCTTTCTGTGCCCTGCAATACTGAACTCTTTCTCCATTGCAACCCCTGCTGTCTTAGTGTATTGGCTTCCTCTTGAGCAGTGGACAATGAACCTGGTTGGGAGGTAACAATATCTGATGTCTAACAATAAGCAAACCCATAAATAATATTGTGCAATTAATAACAGCAAACACATGTTGTAATTCTATAGTATTTTATAAATTTCTGAGTTCTGTTTTTGCTCCCCTTTTTCATTCTTTATAGTAACACTTTGTTGAACTACTGTAATGAGCCAGGCATTGTGTTAAATGCTGGGGGTATGTACAGTGGTGAGGAAAATACAAGATGAGAATATAAAGAAGGTAATAGAGTGAGTGTGAGAATATGCACCTACTCCAAATTTGGAAGGTGGCTTGCTACACTCGAGCTCAGAGGGGTGAGGAAGAGCTAGTCAGGCAAAACATGGAGGGAAAGGCCTTCCCAGCAGAGGAAACAGTATGTGCAAAAGCCTTGGGCTGGCAAGGAGACTGGCATTCAAGAACTGAAAGAAGGCCAGCATAGCTGCGGCAAACTGAAGGGTGAGAAGGGAATAAGTGGATTTTGGAGCATAGACAGGGGTCCTTCACATGGGCCCCTAACAGGCCAAGCTAAGGAGTTTAGACATCATTCAAAATGCAGTGGGGAAAAAAATCAATAAAATTAACAAAATCAACAAAATCACAATTAGCTAGACTGACCAAGAATAAAAAAGAGAATAAAATTCTGAAATCAGAAATAAAAGAGAGGATATCACCACCAAACTTACATAAGTAAAAAGGATTACAAAGGAATGCCAACAAATTAGATAACCTAGAAGAAATGGACAAATTTCTAGAAAGACACAAACTACCGAAACTGACTCAAGAAGACATAGAAGATCTGAACAGACCTATAATAGGGGAAGAAATTGAATTAGTAATAAAAAACAAACAAACAAAAAAACCTCCCACAAAGAAAAGGTCAGGCCCAAATGGCTTCACTAGTGAATTCTGCCACATATTTAAATAGAAATTAACATCGCTCCTTCACAAACTCTTTCAAAAAACAGTAGAGGAGGGAACACTTCCCAAGTGATTCTGTGAGACCAGTATTCTGTGAGACCCTGATACCAAAACCAGACAAAGGCATGACAAGAAAAGAAAACTATCAGCCAATATCCCTTATAAATATAAATGCAAAAATCCTCTGCAAAATACTAGCAAACTGAACTGCAACATATAAAAAGAATTACACATCACGACCAAGTGGGATTTATGCCACACATGCAAGGTTGGTTTAACATATGAAAATCAATTGATTTAATACAGCATCATGTGGTCACATTAGTAAATACAGAAAAGGCATTTGACAAAATTCACTTCCTTTGGCCCAGTGTGGTGGTTCATGCCTGTAATCCCAGCACTTTGGGATGCCAAGAAACAGAACTGCTTGAGGCCAAGAGTTCAAGACCAGCCTGGGCAATGCAGGGAGATCCTGTCTCTCCAAAAAAAAAAAAAATTAGCAGGGCTCAGTGGTGTGCACCTGTCGTCCCAGCTACTCAGGAGGCTGAGGCAGGAGGATTGCTAGAGACCAGGAATTCAAGACCAGCCTGGGCAACAGAGAGATCTCATCTCTAATAAAAAATTTAAAAAATTAAAATTCGCTTCCCTTTTATGATAAAAACTCTCCACAAATTAGAAATAAAAGAGAATTTTCTAATAAAGCTCATCTATGAAAAACTCCACAACTAATATCATACTCAAGGGTGAAAGACTGAATACTGTCCCCCTAAGGAACATGACAAGGATGTTCACTCTTACCACTGCTATTCGATACTGTGCTGGAGGTTCTAGCCAGAGAAATTAAGCAAGAAAAAGAAATAAAAGGAGTCCATATTGGAAAGGAAGAAGTAAAACTACTTTTATCTCTAAGAAAATGAAAAGGGAACACCAATGATGGATGAAAATATTTGCTTATTATATATTTATAATAACTCCTAAAACTCAACAGTAAAAAGTAAGACATGTAAGCCAATTTTTAAAATGAGCAAAATACCTGAATGGAATTTTCTTCAAAGAAATATGCAAATGACTAATAAGCAATGACAAGATGCTTGACATCATTAGTCATTAGGGAAATCCACATCAAAACCACAATGAGGGCCCAGTGCAGTGGCTCATGCCTATAATCCCAGCATTTTGAGAGGCTGAGGTAGGAAGATTTCTTGAAACCAGGAGTTCAAGACCAGCCTGTGCAACATCGTGAGACCCTGTTTCTACAAAAAAAATTTTTTAAAAAAATTAACCGGGTGTGGTGGTATGTGCAAATCAGTTTGTGGTTACAGAGAGCCATGATCAGGCAACTGTACTCCAGCCTGGGCAACAGAAAAACACCCTGTCTCTAAACAAACAAACAAACAAACAAATACCATAATGAGAAAACACTTCATTCATGGCTATAATCAAAAAGACAGATAACAAGTGTCGGTGAGGAAGTGAAGAAATTGGGACTCCCATAGAGCACAGTGCAGGGATTGTAAAATAGTGCAGTCACTTTGGAAAATAGTTTGGCAGTTCCTTAAAAGGTTAAATGTACAGTTACCGTATGACTCAACAATTTTATTATTAGGTGTATACCCAAAATAATCAAAAACACATGTCCACACAAAAATTTATACATGAATATTTATAGTATCATATTCGTAATAGCCCCAAAGTGGAAACAACCAAATGTCCATTGACTGATGAGTGAATAAACAAAATATGGTATATCCATCCATACAATGGAATATTATTCATCAATAAAAAGGAATGGAGTACTTATCCATGCTGTAACATGGATCAATCTTAAAAACATGGCCAGGTGTGGCAGCACACGCCTATAATCCTGGCACTCTGGGAGGTCAAGGCAGGAGGATCGCTTGAGGTTAGGAGTTCAACACCAGCCTGAGCAAGAGTGAGACCCCATCTCTACTAAAAATAGAAAACATTAGCCAAGTGTGGTGGCACATGCCTGTAGTCCCAGCTACTTGGGAGGCTGAGGCAGGAGGATCACTTGAGCCCGGGAGTTTGAGGTTGCTGTGAGCTAGGCTGATGCCACAGCACTGTAGCCCGGGCAACAGAGAGAGACTCTACCATCTCCTCTGTCTCAAAAAAACACACAAAAAACAAACAAACAAAAAACCCCACATTATGCTAAGGGAAAGAAGCCAGACATAAAAAGTCATGCATTATAGGATTCCATTTATGTAAAATGTCCAAAACAGGCAAATTCATAAAGACAGAAAATAGATTAGTTAGGGGCTTGGAGGGGAGGGAATGGTAGTGACTACTTACAGGAATTGGGCTTCTTTTTAGGGTGATGAAAGTGTTCTGGAATTAGTGGTGATGATTGAACAGCTTTGTGAATATGCTAAAAACCACACTGCACACTTTAATTTGTATACTTTAAGGGGTGAGTTTTATGATATGCGAATTATATCTCAATGAAGACGACATTAAAAAATAAACTGGGGAGCCATCAGAAAGGTTTAAGCAGAAGAGTGGCACAATTTATGTTTTTAAAAAACTCATTTTTTTCCTCAGCTGTGGAGAGAAGATTGGGGATGGGGGGAGGAGGAAGAGTGAGAGTAGAGACACCGATCAGGAGGTAAGAGCAACAGTGAAAATAAGAAACCGTGATGTCTAAGACTGATAATAGCTGCAGCAATGGAGACGAGTGAAAAAATTGAGATATATTTTTGAAGGTTGAACCGACTGGATTATTTTTGGATTAAATGTGGGGCATGAGAAAGCAAGAGGTGTTAGGAATGATTCATAAGTTTCTAGCTGGTGCGACTGAATGGACGGCACTGCTGTTCATCCCTTGGTGAAGGTTCATTTTTGTCTCACTGCAACCCTATGGATAAGTCATACTCTAAACATTCAACAGACAAAGAAATTGAAGATCAAAGTTGTTAAAGTAAATTTTCCCAAATCAAACAGCAAGTAAGAAATGGGAAGTCAGAACTGGGATGCTATCTTAATTCTGAAGTCCATATGCTTTCCACTGGACAATCTGTTCCCTGTGTTTTCGCGCGCTCGTGCGTGCGTGCGTGCGTGCGTGTGGGACAGGGTCTCACTCTGTTGCTTGGGCTAGAGTGTAGTGGTGTCATCATAGCTCACTGCAACCTCAAACTCCTGGGCTCAAGTGATCCTCCTGCCTCAGCCTCTTAACTAGCTGGGACTACATGCACTCACCATCATGCCCAGCTAATTTTTCTATTTTTTGTAGAGATGGGGTCTCACCATGTTGCTCAGGCTGGTCTCAAACCCCTGGCCTCAAGTGACCCCACTTCAGCCTCCCAAAGTGCTAGGATTACAGGCATGTGCCACCTTGCCCAGCCTGTGTTCTCTTTAATAGACCTGAAGATGTGCATTACATTAGGAATTTACATTTCAGAAGATAACATTTACAGAAGATAAAAACAAAGTTTAAAAAATAATAAATTGAGGTACATTTTTGCTTTCAAGAAAAAAAGATGGATGTGTATAAATTTGTAGCCTGATTGTTGGCTAAATTGAGGAACTTTTTACTATGTAAGAAAACAAATTAAGTTTTAGCATTTATGTGTGAAAAAGGAAAACAGGCAAATTGCCATTTGTTGATTTATGACATTTTCAACCACTGAGTTTTAGAATTGTGAGAACAATTCCACAGTTCAGTGGGTTAGATAAACAAATTTTGGCTTTGACAGCTGACATTATTTGTCCCTGTAAATACCAGGATTTTTTTTTTTTTTTTAGTGCTTTCCTTGGCTTGGCACAATTTGCTTCTGTCATTAACTTTCACAGGCAATTTTTTTTTTTTTTTTTTTGAGACAGAGTCTCACTCTCTTGCCTGGGCTAGAGTGCTGTGGCATCAGCCTACCTCACAGCAACCTCAAATTCCTAGGCTCAAGTGATCCTCCTGTCTCAGCCTCCTGGGTAGCTGGGACCACAGGCACGTGCCACCATGCCTGGCTAATTTTTTCTATTTTTAGTTGTTTGGTTAATTTCTTTCTATTTATAGTAGAGATGGGGTCTCGCTCTTTCTCAGGCTGGTCTCAAACTCCTGAGCTCAAGCAATCCTCCTGCCTCGGCCTCACAGAGTGCTAGGATTACACACGTGAACCACCGCGCCCGGCCTCACATGCAATTTTTGACAAATATTTTACTCTTAGGCTAACCAATGCAATTGAAATAGAAGAAAGAGATCTTATAGAGGCTCTACTCTGCTCCCCATCTATCAGCTAAAGAAAGAGCAACCTCAAGAGAAAATGGGGTTCAGAATCCAGAGAATTGAAAAGACATGAGGAAGGTGTAGAGAAAGCTTCACACACAAGCAACGAAGATAAGTTCAGTATGTGAGGGTATTAGAGAGGCTGGAAACATTTGTGCCTAATGATATGTCTGACACTGCTGAAAACTGAAATTGAGGCATCCAAGAGAGATCTCTTTAGTTACAGTTGAGTTTCTCAATCTTTTTAAAGCTTTGCTCTCTCAGATAAAACTCTCAACTTTCCACAAGCTCCATTCTCCACCATCTAAAGTTCTGATACAGACTCCCAGGGTCAGATTATCCTCAGTGCTTTGCCAGCAGCCAAGATCCATTAAACTTCACAGTTGATGCTTTGAATTACTTAAAAAATTTCCAATATAAATTTGCGTTAGAATATTTTACATGCCTTTTCAAATGACAATCCACCTCTGCCTTTCTAGTCCCGTAACAAAGAGAGCAATTCTCTTTTCTTTTTCCTTCCTCTATCTCCTTCCCATTTGAAAACCAAGGATTAAGGAATTATCAGTAATTTCAATATAGATACAATAGAGGAGAGAACATTAAAAATCATTTGTCACTTGCATGTTTAGTGAGGCACAGTCTATCAGAGAGGATAAACGGGCAGACAGCTATGGGACTGCACTTTTTTTATTGACAAATCATAGTTTTATACGTTAATAAGGTACAATGTGATGTTTTGATATACGTATACAATGTGGCATGACTAAATCAAGCCAATTAACATATCCACCACCTTGCTTACCTATCATTTTTTATAGTGAGATATTTGAAATTTACCTCTCAGTTATTTCAAAACATATAATACATTATTACTGACTATAGTCACCCTGGTATGCAGTAAGTCTCAAAACCTTCTCCTCCTGTCTCTCTAAAACTTTACACCCTTCGGTCGACAACTCTCTATCCCCTTCCTCCCCGTTCCTCCAGTCTGGTAACCATTCTAGTCTCTACTTCTGTGAGTTCGACTTTATTAGATTTCACATATGAATGAGATCATGCAGCAATTTTATTCTTAGGTGAATTTCTAAGATAATTGAAAGCATGTGTCTATTTATCTCTCTGTGCCTGGCTTATTTCACTTAGCATAATGTCCTCCAGATTCATCCATGTTGTTACAAATGACAAGATTTCCCCCTTTTTAAGGCTAAATAGCATTCTGTTATGTACATATACCACATTTTCTTTTTCCATTCATTTGTTGATGAACGCTTGGGTTGTCTCCATATCTTGGCTATTGCGAACAGTGCTGCAGTGAACACAGGAGTGCGGATATCCCTCCAACGTATTGATTTCAGGTCTTTGGATGTACGCCCAGAAGTGGGATTACTGGATCCCATGGTAGTTCCACTTTTAGTTTTTTCAGGAACCTCCATACTGTTTTCCTTAATGGCTTTACCAATTTACATTTCCCTCAACAGTGTTTAAGAATTCTCTTTTCTCCACATCCTCTCCAACACTTGCTATCTTTCATCTTTTTGATAAAAGCCATTCCTACAGGTGTGAGGAGGTATCTCATTGTGGTTTTAATTTGTCATTCTCTAAAGATTAGTGATGCTGGGTACTTTTTAATGTACCTATTGCCCATTTGTATGTCTTCTTTTGAGAAATGCCTGTTCATCTCCTTTGCCCATTTTTTTTAAGAGATGGGGTCTTGCTATGTTGCCCAGGCTGGACTCAAACTCCTGGGCTCAAGTAATCCTCCTGCTCCAGCATCCAAAGTAGCTGGGACTATAGGCATGCACCACTGCACCTGGATATATGGGATGATTTATTTGTTTGTTTGATTTTTGGAGACAGGGCCTTGCTTTGTCACCTGGGCTAGACTGCCATGGCATCATCATAGCTCACTGCAACCCCAAACTACTAGGCTGAAGCCATCCTCCTGTCTCAGCCTCCTGAGTAGCTGGGACTACAGGCACATACCACCACATCCAGATAATTTTTCTATTTTTTTGTAGAGATGGGGTCTCACTCTTGCTCAGGCTGGACTCGAAATCCTGGCCTCAAGCAATCTTCCCATCTTAGCCTCTGAAAGTGCTAGGATTACAGGTGTGAGCCATCATGCCCAGTCTTTTTTTTTTTTTTTTTTCCATTTTGAGTTGGTTTTTTGCATGGTATAAGATAAGGGTCTAATTTCATTCTTCTGCATTTGGATATTGAGTATTCCCAATACCATTTTTTGAAGAGATTGTCCTTTCCTTATCATGTGTTACTGGCACCTTTGTAAAAGTCAGTCAACCATAAATGTGTGGGTTTATTTCTGGGCTTTCTATCCTGTTCCATTGGTTGATGTGTCCTTTTTTATGCCAGTACTGTGTTGTTTTTATTATTATCACTTTATAATATGTCTTGAAATCAGGGAGTGTCATGCTTCCAGCTTTGTTCTTTTTGCTCAAGATATTTTTTGGCTGTTTGAGGTCTTTCGTGGTTCCATACAAATTTAAGGATTTTTTTTCCCGCTTCTGTTAAAAATGACATAGGAATTTTAATAGGAATTGCATTAAATCTGCAGATTACTTTGGATAGCATGGACATTTTCACTATATTAATACTTCCAATCCACGAACATGAAATGTCTTTCAATTTATTTGTGATTTTTTTTCAGTTTTTTCCATCAGTGTTTTATATTAATAGTTTTCAGTATACAGGTCTTTTACTTCCTTGGTTAAATGTACAACTGAGTATTTAATTTTTTTGTTGCTATTGTAAATGGAAATTTTTTTTTTTTTTTTTTTTGAGACAGGGTCTCACTCTGTTGCCCTGGCTAGCGTGAGTGCTGTGTCGTTAGCCTAGCTCACAGCAACCTCGAACTCCTGGGCTCAAGTGATCCCACTGCCTCAGCCTCCTGAGTAGCTGGGACTACAGGCATGCGCCACCATGCCCGGCTAATTTTTTCTATATATTTTCAGTTGTCCAGATAATTTCTTTCTATTTTTTTAGTAGAGATGGGGTCTCACTCTTGCTCAGGCTGGTCTTGAACTCCTGAGCTCAAACGATCCACCTGCCTCGGCCTCCTAGAGTGCTAGGATTACAGGCGTGATCCTGTAATCCAAATCCTGTGATTTGGATAGTTCGGTATTAGTAAAGAGAAACACTACTGATTTTTGTATGTTGATTTTGTATCCTGAAACTTTACTGAATTGTTTATCAGTTCTAACAGTTTTTTAGTGGAGTCTTTAGAGTTTTCCATATATATGAGATCATGTCATCAGCAAATAGAGATATTTTCAATTCTTCCTTTCCTATTAGGATGCTTTTTCTTTCTTTCTCTTGCCTAAATGCTCTGGCTAGGACTTCCAGCACCATGTTGAAAAGAAATAGTAAGACTGGGCATCCTTGTCTTGTCCCTGATCTTACAGGAAAAGCTTTCAACTTTTCACTATTAAGAATGATGTTAG
>RJWJ010000747.1:16002-181692 GCA_004363605.1 Indri indri
AATTGGACAGCTAAAAATATATATAGAAAAAATTAGCCGGGCATGGTGGCACATGCCTGTAGTCCCAGCTACTCGGGAGGCTGAGACAGTAGGATTGCTCGAGCCCAGGAGTTTGAGGTTGCTGTGAGCTAGGCTGATGCCACGGCACTCGCCCCCGGCAAGAGAGTGAAACTCTGTCTCAAAAAAAAAAAAAAAAAAAAAAAAGAATGATGTTAGCTACCATTTGTCATATATGGCTTTTGTTGCATTGAAGTACATTCCCTCTATACCTAAACTGTTGAGAGTTTTTATCATGAAAGTGTGTTAAATTTTGTCAAATGCTTTTTCTACATCTATTGATATCATCACATGGCTTTTATTCTTCATTTTGTAAAAATGGTGTATCACATTTATAGATTTGCATATACTGAACCATCCTTGAATCCCAGCGATAAATCCCACTTGATTATGGTGAATGATTCTTTTAATGTGTTTTTGAATTTGGTTTGCTAATATTTTGTTAAGGATTTTTGCATCTATGTTCATTAGGGGTATTGGCCTATAATTTTCTTTTCTTGTAGTGTCCTTGTCTGGCTTTGGTAGCAGGGTAATGATAGCCTTGTAAAACGAGTTTGGAAGTATTCCCTCTATGTACTCCGATATTTTTGGAAGAGTTTGAGAAGAACTGGTATTAGTTCTTCTTTAAGTGTTTGGTAGAATTCAGCAGTGGGTTTGGGACAGCATGTGTTCATTTTAAACAAGGGAAGTGAGGACATCAGGAAGTGGGAGCTGCAGGTGGGTGAGATCTTCCTTCTCACCATTAGCAGACCTGTGCCCTGGCCAGCCTTCCACTGTCATCCTTTATCTCCAGGTGTTAGGAATATAGGATAGGTGTTCTGCATGGTTTGACAAGCTCGGTAATTTTCTGGAAGGGCAGACTTCTAAGCATATTTCCTGTTCCTGTTTAAGTTACTGTGTCTCAAGTGTTCTCCAGTTAGACTAGGCTCCATTTTAGTAAAATGGGCCAGGAATTTAGGCTGAACAAAGAAAGCACCACTCAGCAAACTATGGGGTTGAGGGAGGATTACTCCGGTTTGTGTACTTGGGATGCCTGAAAAACCCGGTAAAATCATCTTGAGACAAACGGGATTTATTGTGATGATACTTAGGCACTAGCCCTGAAACTGACAGGAGCCAGGAATGGGGGCTGCCCCAGCGGCCTTACTCTTCCTGTGGTCTTAGGGGACACTCACTCCCTCTGCTTCTCTCCTTTTAGCCTCTCCTCTCCCTGCTGGGCATTTCTTCTGCTTATTCATAGCGTCTGCTCCTTCTTGTCTTTGGCTTGGCCCTCATGACCACAAACCTTCCTTGGGCTTCAGTCTCTGAATCATTTTGGTTTCTGCTCTTCCTGCTGCTAAAAAACTCCTTTTCTCGTTACTTTTCAGTTCAAATTGCTGGCAGAAAGAAGCTGTCTGGCCATATTCAGGCTATAAGTCGTGGCTAGCCATGGAGATGCCATACTTGTTCGGGACAGGGACTCCCTTCTGCGTCCCGCGTCCCTAAGAGGCTGGTGGAAAACATGGCTGCCCGACCTACCGCGCCGGCCAGTGACGTCAGTGGGCGGGGCCCTGGAGCCGCTGCCTTTCCCGGAGATAGTGATGGCTGCAGCAGTAAAGGATTTGGCTGCTTCACAAGTACCCTCTTCCAGGACTCCGGGTCAGGTAAGTCACCCTGCCTCCCACTTCCGATACCCGTCTCAAGCCCCAGGTTGTTTTACCTGCACTTGTGACCACTGGCTAGAAATCAAGGTTTCCACACCCCACACCTTGAGTTTGATTAATCTGCTAGAGTGGCTCACGGAACTCAGGGAAACGTGGTTTACTGGTTTATCAGAAAGTGTATTACAAAGGATACATATGAAGGGATGCGTAGGGTGAGGTATGGGGAAAGGGCCGAAGAGCTTCCATGCTCTCCCCAGATGCACCATCCTCCAGAAACTTCCACAGGTGCAGCTAACTGGGAGCTCTCCGAACCCTGTCCTCTTGAGCCTTTTATGGAGACTTCACTGGATAGGCATGACTGAAGCACGGACGCCACGTGGAAATATGATTGGACAAAAAGGGTATGATCTAGTCTAGTAGAATGAGT
The DNA here is from genome assembly GCA_004363605.1 of Indri indri. Taxonomy (NCBI): domain Eukaryota; kingdom Metazoa; phylum Chordata; class Mammalia; order Primates; family Indriidae; genus Indri; species Indri indri. The sequence continues at coordinate 18,130 of RJWJ010000747.1, forward strand.
AGGGAAACCAGGCAAGGCCTGTCTGTCTGGATTCCTCTTGGCTTCTCTCTGCAGCATCCTTCCTCCTGGGTAAGGGGCAGGACCCCTTGGGAAATGGGGGTCTTGTGACCTACAATCAGACTAAGCAGGTCAGAGAATTTCTTGATGGCCAGCTCCAAGACAGAAAGGCAGGGGAAGATTAGACTATATTTGTAGTTTCTACGGCCTGCCTTGGGGAGAAAGAGAAGCAAGTGAAAGGAGGACAGGAGAAGGTCAGAGAGAGAGATTCTGTTTTCTGAGGCTGCTTCTGAGGCCTAAAGCACCCACCAGTATAACAAAAGACAGTGTCACCTTTATCACTCTGGAGCTGTTCTGAAGCTGCTTTAGGAACTGAGCACAAAAGGCAAAATACAAAGGCTATGAGAGTTATGAGCCAGGAACTGTAGATGAAAAATATATATATATATACACACATGTATATATATATATGTATAAAATATCATACATGCCATTTCACCCCTGTATATATCAGTGTACATGTCAGAATTTATGGGCACTTAAAAATTTAATCACAATGCCATTGTAACAACTAACAAACTAATTAGCTAACTAAAAATAAGTCCTTGGTATCGAAAATGTCTTTTACTATTTCTCTGAAGGTTGGGCGTGGTGGCTCACACTTGTAATCCCAGCACTTGGGAGGCTGAGATGGGAGGATCACTGGAGCCCAGAAGTGAGCTATGATTGCACCACTGCACTCCAGCCTGGGCAACATAGCAAGACTTCATCTCTACAAAAAAAATTATATATATATATATATATATATATATATATATATATATTTCTCTTTAACTCTGTTTATGAAATCTTATTAGATTTTTCACTCCTCTTTGAATTATGTTTTCTAGCTAGCTTTCTAGAAAAGAAATGGCTGGGATTAAATGCACCGTTACAGGTTTTAGCTCTTAGGTATATGGATGGCAAATATCTCACTGTTCTTTCCCACTAATGATGAAACATTCTTGGAATTCTTTCTCTAGTTAAAAATAAAGATCTCTTTTATTCCCTTACAATATTAGCTTTTGTCTAGGATTGGGATTCAGAAGTCCCACTTCAAAGTCATTTTGAAGGTGGGTGAGAATAAAGCCAGGGGATAGAAAAGTAAACTGAATTCTAATATTTTTTCCCCACATGTAGAAGAGTTTAGTTTTAAAAAAATGAAGGCAAAAAAAAAAAAAAAAAAAAACAGGTGAAAACCAGGAAGTTACCCTAAGTTGGCTTTTAAGTGGTTCTCTCACTTTTCCTTTTCTATGAGAAATTTCTCTATCACTTTAAAAGTGTAAAATTTTATACTCTAAACAAATGCATTTGTCAGTCCTTTCAAAGAGATGTGTGATACCCCTGGACTGTATTCCAGTATATTCTCTTGTAGAGCCATATCCCTGTGGCATTTTAGCTGTTCCAAAAATTGTTTTTCTAAGATTACTCTTGAACATCCCCTCAGACCCCCAATAAAAGGAGTTAAGGGTAAATCATTCTTACACAAAGAGAAGATTGGCAACCGTTTAAGCGATGTGACATGAGGGGTAGAGACAGAATCCTCTGCCAGAAAAATATACTGTCCTCGGTTATTATTTTAGAAGCTTCTTTGTTCTAAGGTATGCTTTGTCAAAATTTAACACTCCCGGAAAGGCCGCACCTTTGCATTTTCTGAAATATGATGGTGATGTGAGCATGAGTGTCCAGATTGCAGTGGCTGTCCACTAGCTGAAAGCTCAATTTGGAAATTGGGGACTGCATATTTTAGGGAGACGGAAGAGAGGGTGGTGCCATCAGGATGGAAGAAAGGCAGCCTGGATAACAGAGAATGCGAGGGTACCAGAGATACAGCCCTCCAGCTGCTCCTTCCATTGTTTCTCCTTCAAACCTCTGTCCCCGGGCTAAGGGCTGACTTGGCCACTGGGATAATTGCTAAATGGCAACTTTTTCTGTCTGAAAGCAGCGGAACCACATCATTTGAAGGGGGCTTAGTCAGATATTGAGATCTAGCCAAGTGGCTCCTCCTCCCTTGTGTGTCTACTCATATATATTTCATGAATGGCTCTCTTTCAGAAGGCAACTACATGTCCTTCCTGTAGACTTCGAAGCCCTTGATTTATGCAACTTGTTTGTTCATGCTTAAATGAAACCCTTGGCAGAGTAGACAAGCTTGTTTCAAATCTCTTTTCTTGGTGATATTTTCTTCTACCATAACCCAGTCAAGGTGAAGGAGGAATGTAATTGATAAGCAAGCAGTTTATAATACAAAGAATTGGGAACTAAGAATGATGCAGTTTGAATTCCAACACCTGCCACCTGCCTTGATAACTTATTTTCGGTTTTCTCAGCACTCTGCCAGAGGGGAGGGAGAATAGATCAGTAAAGGTCTTTTCACATACAGGGTTGGGTCTGGCTTCAGCTCTGACATGTAGAAATGCTGGAAGTCATCATGCCTGTCCTTATAACAACAACCAAAAATAGTTGAATAAATTGAAAATTAATGATTTTTCTTAGACCCATTGGAGAAATAAGGTCATAGAGCAAAGCTCATCCTGAAATCTGGAGGGAGGGGTGAACATAGAGAATAACAACTGAAATCAACTTACCTGGAGCAGAAGCTGCTGGAGCCATAAACTGGTAGGAACACTTAAATGGTAATTTTGACAAATTCCTAGAGAAACCCCTGGAAACCCAGGCTAGAGGGGCCCCACACTTTTGTGGGTTTTATATCCAGGAACCCCACTTGGTTCTCAAGATGAAGATCTGAGAAAACCCCCCCTCATATTTCTGGCAGCAGTGGGAGAAGGGAGTAACAGTTTTGAAATTCACCCAGAGTGTTCTCCATAACAAAGTCCTGCTTTCCAAGGGTAACAATTTTACCAGAGCATCATTTACCTGAGGAAAGGGCAATTAGTCAATTCCAGTCTCTTCTTGTCTTCTGTTTCCCTTAATTGGAGGGGCAGATAGACTAAGAAACGCTTCTCAAGGTTACAGCCCAGAGATCCAGGCCCAGGAAAAGACTGAGATTTAATTATATGATTATAGAGTACTTTCCCTTTCCCACATCTCACCATCAGACCAAGAAATTTTCAGTATATAATAACAGTAGATTACAACTAAAAGAACTCCAAGACACAGACTCTATTTAAAAAGGAGTTCTTAGGGAAGCCCCGTACCAAAAAAAAAAGAGGGATGAAAAAAATACAAGGACATCAAAGGTAATTGAAGCCTCTGATACCTACATAAAACATTAAACACAGCCTAGTTCCTAGGCAGATTAACATAAAACCCCACACTAAGGCCTATTTACTGCAATTCTCATTACCCAAAACATTGAGTCTCAATTTCAGCAAAAAATGACAAGCCATGCTAAAAGGCAAGAAAAAACACAGTCTGAAGGGAAAAGCTAAACACCAGAACCAGACTTGGATATGACACAGATTTTGGAATTATGAGATAAGGAATTTGAAACAACTAAAATTATGTTAAGAACTCTAATGAAAAAAAAAGATAACATGCAAGAAGAGATAGGTAATGTGAGCAGAATGATGGAAATGCTAAGAAAAAAATCAAAAGGAAATGCTAGAAATCAAAAGCATTAATAGAAATTAAGAAACCTTTTGATGGGCTCATCCATGGACTGGACGTGGCCAAGAAAAGAATCAGTGAACTGAAGAAATGTCAGTGAAAACTTCTTAAACTGAAATAAAAAGAGAAAAAAGAATGGAAAAACAGAACACAGTATGAAATAAGTGTGGGAAAATAACAAAAGATATAAACACATATAATTGAGATACCAGAAGGAGAAGAAAGAGAGAAAGAGGCAGAGAAATAACTGAAGAAATAATTGCCAAAATTTTGCTAAAATTAATGACAGACACCAAACCACAGATCCAGTAAGGTCAGAGAACACCAACCAGGATAAATACCAAAAAATCTACACCTAAGTATATCATATTCAAATTGCAGAAAACTGAAGACAAAGAGAAAATCCTGAAAGAAGCCAGAGGAAAAAATACCTTACCTATAGAAGGACACGGGTAAGAATTACATGAGACTTCTTACAAGAAATCATGCAGGGAAGAAGAGAGTGGAATGAAATATTTAAAGTGTTGAAAGAAAAACCCCACCAACCTAGAATTCTATATCCAGTGAAATTATCCTTCAAAAGTGAGGGAGGGTCAGGCGCAGTGGCTCATGCCTATAATCCTAGCACTCTGGGAGGCTGAAGCAGGAAGATCACTTCAGCTCAGGAGTTCAAGACCAGTCTGAGCAAGGGTGAGACCCCATCTCTACTAAAAATAGAAAAATTAGCTGGATGTCATGGTGCACACCCGTAGTCCCAGCTACTCGGGAGGCTGAGGCAGGAGGATTGCTTGAGCCCAGGAGTTTGAGGTTGCATTGAGCTATGATGATGCCACTGCACTCTACCCAGGGCAACAGAGTGAAACTGTCTCAAAAAAAAAAAGTGAGGGAGAAATAAACACTTACTCAGACAAACAAAAACTGAGGAAATTCATCAATGATAGACCTTCCTGCAAGAAATGTTAAAAGAAGCTCTTCAGAGAAGAGAAAACTTATATAGGTCAGAAACTCAGACCTACTTATTGACATGTAAGGGAGATCAAGGAAAAAGAACTAAAGAAAAAAAAAACTCAGATCTACATAAAGAAGGGAAGAGCATGGGAGAAGAATAAATGAAGGTAAAATAAGATTTTTATTTTTCTTATTCTTAATTGATCTAATAGATAATTGTCCAAAATAATAATAGTAACAATGTATTAGATGATTATAGCCTATAGATAAATAAAATGAATCACATCAATATTATGAAAGATGGGAGAAAGGAATCAGAAATACTCTATTAAAAGCTCCCTGCACCACTCGTAAAGCTATATAGTATTGTTTGAAAGTGGATTGAAATTAATTGCAAATATGTATTGCAAATTCTAGGCAACAATAAATTTTTAAAAAAGAATTATAATTGATAGTCTAAGAGAGAAGAGAAAATGAAATCATGTAAAATGCTCAATTAAAACTATAGAAGGCAGAAAAAGAGAAGATAAAAAAGAAACAAAGATTTGGTAAAAAAAAAAAAGACAAAGATAAGTACAGCAAACAGAAAAAAGTCATATGTAAACATGGTAAATATTAATCTAACTATATCAATAATCACTTTGTCAATGGTCTAAATAACACCAATTAAAAGACAGAGACTGTCAGAGTAGATAAAAAACATAAGACCCAACTATCTGTTGTCTACAAGAAACCCACTTTAAGAATAAAGATGGGGATAGGTTAAAAGTAAAGAGATGGAAAAAGATACAACATGTTAACACTATTCAAAAGAAAGCTGGAGTAACTATATTAATGTCAGACAAAGCAGACTTCAGAACAAGGAAAATTATCATGGACAAAGAGGAGTATTATATAATAATAAAGGAGTCACTTCTGCAAGAAGGCATTACAATCCTTAATGTATATGTGCCAAACAACAGAGCATCAAAATATATGAGGCAGAAACTGATAGAACTGCAAGGAGAAACAGATAAAACCACTATTATAGTTGGAGATGTCAACACCCTTCTATTAGTAATTAATAGATTCAGCCAGCAGAAAATCAGTAAGGACATAGTTGGACTGAACAACACCATCAGTCAACTGGACTTAATTGACATTTACAAAATATAGGTTAGCCGTACTTTAAACAAAATTGGAAATATGAAAATACATACTTAGGAAACCAGTAAGTTTAGGTGTGACTATTCATTATGCAAAAGAATTCTTCAATTTACTGAAGTATATTTTATTCTTTATTTTGCCTAAGACTTTTTACGGATTTCCTTTACATTTGAAATTATGAATCCATTCAGAAGTTTACAGTTTACCTTACCAGAAGTTGAGTTGTGACACAGGTCATCATAAGCCCCTATAAATATTTGGAAAAGTGAACTGTAGAATTGGCAGTGGATGTCACCTGTGATGAGACCAGCAAACAGTCCTTGATGGAGCTCTGGCTAGGGCTTGTCTTGTAATTTGCAGGTTTTTTCCTTCCTAAGTCTCAAGGCTACAGTGATAAGGGAATACTGCTTCTCCAAACCAAAGGTCCCACTTTTCAGTGACTTTTAGGGAAGAGAGTGTATAAGACAGCTCCTTCTACAGGGCCCCCTGCTTGCCCAGAAGGCTCTAGTCTGCTCCTCGTTAATGCCTGACATTCATTCATTCTTTCAATAACATTCCCTGAGCAGTGCTGTGGGCCAGGCACCACCCAGATAACTGCAAGATACCTCAGATCAATTGGCAAGTCTTTAGCATCAAAATAATGACAACAGGTTAAAAAAATAGAAATTCTCAGCACAAGTTTTCTGTCCAATGTTGCATCTGTCATTAACCAAATGATTCCCAGGGAGATGGAATGAGAGTCACTGCAAATCAAGGCCATCTCTTTATCTCTTCCTTCCTCTCTCCCTGCTCTCTGGCTGCATAGACACAGGCTCCAGTTAACCAGTTGGGGCTTTTATTCTGAGGAGAACTTGAAGTTCTCCCAGCCACATGGAACCCTAGGTCAAACTTCCTCTAGGACTCTAGGGCACTGTATTGATTCATTCCTTCATTCATTCAGTACTCACTAAGTGCAAGATGCAGCCTTGAGGATTATCTAAAGTACAAAGATGAATTAACCTCAGCCACTGCCTTCTAGTAGTTTGCGGTTTATCATATTCCATCCCAACAGTTCCTGCAAAATTCTTACCTGTGTCCTGCATTTCACAAATTGGGATTCTTTCACTTAATTATGTTTTCTGTCTCATTTTTCATATCTCCTGAAGCACCATACGTGGTATGGGAATAGTATAAAATCTATCTTTGTGTGCATATTTGTAATTCCATAATCACCAAAACAGAACAAAAACCTTCCTGGGTGCAGATTTAAGAATCAGAGGGTCTGAGCTTGAGTCCCATCTGTGCCTGTGAGGCCTAAGATCAGCCCCTTAACCTCTTGGAGTTTCAGTTATTTCACCTGTAAAGTAGGAGTAAATATTTCTGACTTATCTATTATTACACGGTTTTTGTGTATTTGTGGGATCACATGAGCAACCATACACATAACCATTTTCTACAATACAAAATGACATACAGATGTAAGTTGTTATTATTAAAAGTTTATAACAGAATCAACCTCAGGGTTTGCTTATGTGTACAATACAAATGCCATAGAAATAGTAACCAAGGGCGGAATTTGGCCCAGGGCACTTAACTACAACAATTTGAAAAAAAAGGCAGAAGGAAAAAAAATCAAAGACTTTTTATTCAAAACAAAAAACTTTCAAGCAAGACTCAACGCTTGCCAAGGCCATGGTTACTAAGTGGATCTCTGCGAGAGAAACTCAGAGGATGAAGGGGAGCTTCAGAGAACAGGAACTGAAAGAGAAAGGCCTTTAAATGTTATCATCTTCCTCCTCCACCCTGGCACTGCCTTCCTTAGAATTCCTTATCTAATCAACTAGAGACACACATCTTAAGGGTCAAAGAATAAAAAATGGGGTGCGCTTTCAGTACATCCTTAGAGGCCAAAACCAACATCGTGGGCTGGCTGCAATCATCGCACCCAGAGGGCACTGTACTCTGGTTTTGCTTTTAAGGGAACTACAAATAAATCACCTTTTTCTCCTAGATTTCAGGATATGTCTTGGTTAAATCTGGTTAAAATACTAAAAATTACATTAATTTCACGGAAGCTAACAAAGAAGCAAAGTTTATTCTCAGTCCCCCTGATAACGAATTGCTAAGTAAAAGAAAGTGCAGTAATGTTGGGGGAGGGAAGGGCCTCAGCCACTTCTAAGAATCCTCAGCATGGGTTCTTGTGTGTTATGGCTGGTTTGAGAAAAGTAGAAATAGGAGGGGTTCATGGAAGTCTGCTTGGTGTAGAGATTGGAATGGTTGAAATGAGAAGGGGTGAAGGGAATTCGAGAGTACTAACTACTTTAATTTAAAAACAACAAAGAAAACCTCATACCCACTAGAGTGGCTACTATCAAAAAACCAGAAAATGACAAGTGTTGGCAAGCATGTGAAGAAATTGGAACCCTGTGCACTGTTGGTGGGAATGTAAAATGGCGCCGCTACTATGGAAACAGCATGGCAGTTCTTCCAAAATTTAAAAATAGAATTACCACATGATCCAGCAATTCTGCTACTGGGTATCCAAAAGAATGGGAAGCAGGGGCTGGGCATGGTGGCTCACGCCTATAACCCTAGCACTCTGGGAGGCCAAGGCGGGAGGATCACTTCAGGTCAGGAGTTCGAGACCAGCCTGAGCAAGGGTGAGACCCTGTCTCTACTAAAAATAGCAAAAAATTAGCTGGGTGTTATGGTGCACACCTGTAGTCCCACCTACCAGGGAGGCTGAGGCAGGAGGATCACTTGAGCCAAAGAGTTTGAGGTTACTGTGAGCTAGGTTGACCCCATGCACTCTAGCCCAGGTGATGGAGTGAGTGACAGAGTCTCAAAAAAAAAAAAAAAAAAATGGAAAGTAGGATCTCAAAGAGATATCTGTACACCCACATTCATAGCAGCATTATTCACAATTCCCAGGAGGTGGAAGCAACTCAAGTGCGCATTGACGGAAGGACAGATAAACGAAATGTGGCATATACAGCCAATGGAATATCATTCAGCCTTAAAAAGGAAGGAAATCTTGTCACATGCTACAAGTGTAAACCTTGAGGACATTATGCTCAGTGAAATAAGCCAGTCACAGAAAGACAAATACTGTATGATTCCACTTACAAGAGGTACCCGAAGTAGTCAAATTCATAGAGACAGAAAGCAGAATGGTGGTTGCCAGGGACCTCCGGAAGGGGGAAGTGGGCAGCTGCAGTTCGGTGAGTATAGGGTTTTGATTTTGCAAGATGGAAAAGTTCTGGAGATGTGTTGCACAGCAATGGAAATACACTCACCACTACGGAAACTACCGAAACTTACTTAAAAACGGTTGAGATAGTAAATTCCTTCTCTTAGGAGGGGTCATCTGCACACAGGCGGAGTTAGCACTGTGCTCACTCAGCATCTCTACGGCACTGGTAATCAACAAGTGCTTAGTGTGAGGCAAATCCTGTCCCTCTTCTGCTGAGAATCCTCCAGCCGTCACAGTGACTTACACAAAAGCCTCCAAGGACTGACATAGTCTCTCTGCAGCTGTCATCCTCATCTCCTATCGCTTCCTCCCTCGCTCTGTCCGTTCCGGCTTCCTGGTCTCCCCGCTGTTGCCTGGATCCACTGGACGTATTCTCACTTTGGGGTCTTTACACAGGCTGATTTCTCTGATTCCTCTCTCAGATCTACATGCCACACTCCTTTGCCTTTTTCAGGTCTTGCATGGTTACCTTCTGGAAACGCCTTTTCCTAATCGTCCTATTTAGAACTGCAACCTAGTCCTCCTCCCCGGCACTCCCGACCCCCTTTCCATCTTTATCTTTCTCCATGGCACTTGTCCCCAGGTGACATATATTTTATTTGTTTGTTTGGTCTTTGTCTTTTCACTGGAATGTAAGCTCCATGAAGGCTGGAGTAATTTTACATTCTTACTCCCTGTTTTTCTTTTTGTTAATCCTCAGCTTCTCGTGCAGTGCCAGCACATAGTAGACTTTCAATAAATAGTTGTCCAAGTAATTGAATGAATGAATGACCACAGAAAGCACTTGCAGCATTAAGATTATTGGATAATTTCTAGTTGCTTATAATCCAAATCTTTCTGTGAGTGATCATCCTGGGCTTGAAAAAAACACAAACTTTGTAATACAAGCCCTTCTTTGTCTTCACTACACAGGATTTAACCTGTACTAAGTACCAATTTGTTGATGTTTTTATGTTGGCACACTGTTTAGTCATTTCCTGTCACAAACTGAAGCAAAGGTCATGTTAGATAAGCACTCAATTAAGTCTTTAGATAATGTTGATGTGTAAACAGCTTACGAGTCTATACATGTAATTAATTTTCACATTATCTTGCAGGTTACTTTAAATCTCTAGTAACACAATACCTGGTAGCTTGCTACCTATATTCCAGGATGGTTCCCAGTCTTTTATTAAGGTTTCCCTCAACATTTTATTGTAAAATATTTCAAACATACAGGCAAATTAAAAGCACTTTACAGTGAATCTCCAATACTTGTCCTATAGCTTCTACTATTAACATTTTAGCATACTTGTTTCAACACTTGTCTATCTATTCATCCCTGATTAAGTCTTCTTCTTAAAAAACTATCCACTTGGCCAAGGTGGGAGGATTGCTTGAGCCCAGGAGTTCAAGACCAGCCTAGGTAACATAGTGAGACCCCGTCTCCACAAAATATTTTTTTAAAAATTAGCTAGGTGTGGTGTCACACACCTGTAGTCCCAGCTACTCAGGAGGCTGACGCAGGAGGACCACTTCAGCCCGGGAGTTCAAGGCTGCAGTAAGGTATGATGACACCACTGCACTCCGGCCTGGGCGACAGAGTGAGACCCTATCTCTAAAAAAAAAAAAATCCATTTATCCATCCCTAATTAGGTCTGGTTCTGGGTTAGAAATGCAAATTCTTGAATTCCACCTTACACCTACTGAATCCAAAATTGGGAGGGCGGGCTGGAGGTGGCAGGGTATGAGGTGACAGGTGGTGGGAAGTAACTACAATCTGCTTTTTAAATAAATCAGCCAGGTGTTTCTGAGGCTAGCTCAAGTTTGAGAAACACTATTTTAAATAAACCTATCTGACTTAGTCTACCTGTTTCCATGGAGATCTAGTTACATCACTGGAGTCAGAGGTCTCAGGTGCTTTACCAAAGAGAGACTCTAATGGCACAGCTGCTCACAGGAGCCCTCCCCGCACTACGCACACACCAATATATTTGCCAGCATCAACTGGTGCAGTGCAGTGTTAGTAAAGTGGTTTACAAGTTTGGGCTCTGGAACTCAATAGATCTGGGATGGAATCCCAGCTCCACCAAGCTGTATGACCTCTGCTAAGCTATTTTTCCTTTGTAAGCCTAGTTTTCCCATCTGAAAAATGGGATATAGAAGAGTACATACCTCACAACAGACAGCTATCGAGGCTCTTCTATGCACCAGGCACTGCAGGTCCTGTTCTGGGTGCTGGGGTGTAGCGGTGAGGCAAGAGCAAGCCCCATTGTCACGGAGCCTCCATTGCACTGGGAGAGACTGACAGTAAAGACACACGAAAAGAGGGAATTTCAGAGAGTGATGAATGCTAAGGAGACCATAAAACAGACTATTGAGACAGAGTGACTGGGATGAGGGAGGCTCACTTTATAATTCAAGGTCAGGGAAAGCCTCTCTGAGAAGGTGAGGGAGACAGAGAGGCAGAAGGCCAGTGTGGGTGCAGGACAGTGGGAGAAACTGAGGCCAGAGGGGTGGGCAGGAGCCAGCACAGGGTCATCCTTCATCGTAGGGAGTTTGGCTTTAACTCTCATAGCAGTGAGCAGCTATTCTTGTTTCCTATCCATCCCCCACAGCATGCCCTGGATTTCTGGTGCATCTTTCATAATCTGGTCCCAATCACGTCATGTTTACCTTTTCCCTCTTCCCTTTCTACCTGCCCCCCTTTTCTCTTCCCCCTCTTTCTCTTTATCTTACATTTATAAAGTGTCTCTGGTTGTAGGGACACTAAGGGGATAATGTCCTCATGTTTCATTCATTTTGTAGCATGTGCCAGTATTTCCTACCCTTCTAAGGCTGAATATTTCACTGGACGTATATACCACATTTTGCTTACTCATTCATCCTTGAGTTCCCACCTTCATTTCTTTTGGATAGAGGCCCAGGAGTGGAATTGCCAGATCATGTGGTAATTTTATTTTTAACTTCTTAAGACCCGACAAACTGTTTTTCATAGTGTCTACACCATTTTACAATCCTACCAACAGTGCACAAGGGTTCGAATTACACTACATTCTTGTCAACACTTGTTATTTTCTGTTTGTTTGTTTGTTTTTATAGTAGCCATCCTAATTGTGTGAGGTAATATCTCAATGTGGTTTTGATTTCATTTCTCTGATGATTAGTTATGTTGAATATCTTTTTATATGCTTGTTGGCCATTTGTATATCATCTTTGAAGAAATGTCTATTCAAGTCCTTTGCTCATTTTTTTTTTTTTTTGAGACAGAGTCTCACTCTCTTGCCTGGGGCGAGTGCCGTGGCGTCAGCTTAGCTCACAGCAACCTCAAACTCCTGGGCTCGAGCAATCCTACTGTCTCAGCCTCCCAAGTAGCTGGGACTACAGGCATGCACCACCATGCCCAGCTAATTTTTTCTATATATATTTTTAGCTGTCCAATTAATTTCTTTCTATTTTTGGTAGAGACGGGGTCTCGCTCTTGCTCAGGCTGGTCTCGAACTCCTGAGCTCAGGACGATCCGCCCGCCTCGGCCTCCCAGAGTGCTAGGATTACAGGTGTGAGCCACCGCGCCTGGCCCTTTGCTCATTTTTTGACTGTTTTTTTTTATTGTTGTTGAATTGTATGAGTTCTTTATGTATTCTGGATATTAACCCCTTACCAAATATATGATTTTCTAATATTTTCTCCTGTAATTTGCCTTTTCAGTATGTTGATTATGTTCTTTGATGCAAGAAATGCTCTTCTGTATCTCAAGAAATAGTTCTGGCCGGGCACGGTGGCTCACGCCTGTAATCCTAGCACTCTGGGAGGCCGAGGCGGGTGGATTGTTTGAGCTCAGGAGTTTGAGACCAGCCTGAGCAAGAGCAAGACCCCGTCTCTACTAAAAATAGAAGGAAATTGGTTGGACAACTAAAAATATATAGAAAAAATTAGCCGGGCATGGTGGTGCACACTTGTAGTCCCACCTACTTGGGAGGCTGAGGCAGGAGGATCGCTTGAGCCCAGGAGTTTGAGGTTGCTGTGAGCTAGGCTGACGCCACGGCACTCTAGCCTGGGCAAAAAGAATGAGATTCTGTCTCAAAAAAAAAAATTTAAAAAAATAAAAAAAAGAAATAGTTCTTGCTTTAAACTTTGCTTTATGTGATATTAGTAGAATTACTGTGGATTTATTTTGGTTGGTATATGCAGAGTACATCTTTTTTCATCACTTTCTTTAAATCTTCCTATGTCCTTATAATTAAAGAGCATCTTTTTTAGAGCAGCATACAATTGTTGCTTTCTTTTAATTCAAACTAAAATCTTTGCTCTGTAATTGGAGTATTTAGTCCATTTATATTTTATAATTTCTGACATATATGAATTCAGGGTGTGGAATTCAGAGCTTCTTGAATCTGTTGCTTGATGCCGTTAATCAATTTATTTAAATTCTCTTTTTCCTCTCCTCTGGACCTCTTATTACATATATGTTAGGTTTACATAGTTTTGTATGTCTCTTATGCTCTTTTATGTATTTTTCATTCCTGTGTTTGCTTGTCATGTTTAAATTTGAATATTTAACACTGATGTATCTTCTAGTTTATCATTCCTCTCTTTTGCTGTACTTATCTGCTTAATTTCACCTTTCTTTTAGTTTTATAATTTCCATTTGATTCTTTTTTATAAATTCTACTCTTTGGTGAAATTCTTCATTTTTAAATTGATTTCCTGAAGATGTTTTTTTTGGAGATAGAGTCTTGCTCTGTCACCCCTGGTAGAATGCAATAGCATCATCGTAGCTCGCTACAACCTCAAATTCTTAGACTCAAGCGATCCTCCTGCCTTAGCCCCCTGAGTAGCTGAGACTACAGGCAAGTGCCAGAATGCCCCACTAATTTTTCTATTTTTAGTAGAGATGAGGTCTCACCCTTTTCAGGCTGGTCTCGAACTCCTGAGCTCAAGTGATCCTCCCACCTCAGCCTCCTAGAGTGTTAGGATTACAGGCATGAGCCACCGCACCTGCATGTTAATCATGATTATTTTATAACTCCAATATCAGGTCACCCGTGCGTCTCTTTCCTGTTGTCTTTTTTTCTTGGCATTTTAGTCATTTGTTACTTTTTTCTAGCATGCCTACTAATTTTTTTTCTTGAACTGGGAAACTTTTGATATGCAGGCCAACTAAATGTTGATTGAATTCCAGACACTGTGGGTGAAAAGTTATAGAAGACCTAGATGATGTTATCATCCTTCAGAGAAGATTTAATTTTTATTTTTTCTGGCATGCAGTAAGAGCCAAGCAACTGGTCCAATCAGAAATTGAGATGATTAAAAGCTAAATTTCAAGCATTGAGAGGGCTTGTTTATTTTTGGTTTCCTTTAGTCTTACGGCAATAGTTCTAAACTGAAGGTGATTTTAACCCCCAGGCGACATTTGGTAATATCTGGGGACATTTGGGGTTGTCACAAATTGGGGGCATGTGCTACTGACATCTTAGTGACGTAAGTTGGAGGTAGGTAGAGGCCAGATATGTTCTTTAACACCATACAACGCACGAGACAGCCTTCCACAGAAAAATAATTATTTAGCCCCAAATGTCAATAGTACCAAGATGAAGAAACCCTGCTCTAGGATATAGTTCTTTAAGACTCTCAACTGAAAGCTGGAGCATTTATCACGGCTTCTCATCTTTGGCAGGCCTCGGACTCTAGTCTTGTCTCCCGGTACTGCAAGACTGCCAAAACCTTTGTTTACCTTTATAGTCTTTTGGCAGCTGGTTTCTGCTTGGGTTTTCAGCCTCTTGCTCTGCTTAGGCACAGTTTAGGAACTAGCAAATGCTTTAAGTGGGAAAAGCAGTATTTTATGTTGGTATCAGCTATCCAGGATCTTGGCTTCTCAAGGTCTGGTGAGTTTGATTTCTGACGTTTTACAAAAGCTGTTTTGGTTGTTTGTTTTGCTCGTTGTTATTGTGCTTTAGTATTTTTATTCAGCTCTTATATTTATTCTTTTTTTTTTTTTTTTTTTTTTTTTTTTTTTTTTTTTTTTTTTTTTTTTTTTTTTTTTTTTTTTTTTTTTTTTTTTTTTTTTTTTTTTTTTTTTTTTTTTTTTTTTTTTTTTTTTTTTTTTTTTTTTTGAGACAGAGTCTCACTCTCTCGCCTGGGGCGAGTGCCGTGGCGTCAGCCCAGCTCACAGCAACCTCAAACTCCTGGGCTCGAGCAATCCTACTGTCTCAGCCTCCCGAGTAGCTGGGACTACAGGCATGTGCCACCATGCCCGGCTAATTTTTTTCTCTATATATTTTTAACTGTCCAATTAATTTCTTTCTATTTTTGGTAGAGACGGGGTCTCGCTCTTGCTCAGGCTGGTCTCAAACTCCTGAGCTCAGGACGATCTGCCCGCCTCAGCCTCCCAGAGTGCTAGGATTACAGGCGTGAGCCACCGCGCCCGGCCTTTATATTTATTCTTGTTGTGATGGTTATTAAGGATCCAAGGTACTCTGTCATAGCCAGAGTGTAGTTTAACTCCATTTTGAAAGTCCTTCAGCTCATGACATCTCCCTGAAGAAAGCAGTTATATGGAGTGCTCTAGAGCTGAATAACAATTATTTTATTTGCTAGTTATTTAAATAAAAACATATTTAGGGTTTAAAAATTTTTCTTTATTTTTTGCCCAAATACATGATCTATGAAAATATTTTAATGATAACATACCTTGCAAATATCTGCTCATTATAGATAATTTAGAAAAAACACAAAGGAAAAAGAAGAAAATGACAAAAAAAAATATTTTCTACTATGCAAAAACATCAGTAAAGTTTTGGTATAATTCCTTTCAGTTGTTTCTTCCGTGTATTTCTAATGCTTTCTTTTTCAAGACCTACTCGTGGGCCTTTATTAATCTACTTTGTATTTTTGTTTTAACAGTTTTATTGAGGCATAATTTACATACCATAATACTCACCTAATTGTACAATTCCACGATTTCTAGTAAATTTACAGAATTGTACAACTGTCACCATAATCTAATTTTAGAACATTTCCATCCAGTAGAAAAGACACCTCATGCCCATTTGTACTCACTCCTTGGTCTGACCCCCAGCCCCAGGCAACCACTAATCTACCTTCTGTCTCTATAGATTTCCCTACACATCTCCCATTTTATTTTATTAATAAAGTTAGCTTATTTTGAACAACATAATCCAATTTTAGTTATATAGCTCTTCTACTCATATCTAAATGAAATTTGAGCAAGTTTAGATAAAGATGTCTGCTGCTAGATATAGGTGCATGTGTGCGTGTGTGTGTGTCTATGTCTGTGCACGTGTGTGTGTGTGTGTGGTGCAACTCTGTTAAAGACTACGACGTTTGCCTCCATGATCTTATGTGTTTCTCATCTTCTTATTGAGATATAATTCATATACCATAAAATTCACCCTTTTAAATTTGGTGGCTATGCAACTATCAACACTATCTAATTCCAGAACATTTTCATCACAAAAACAGAAATCCCATACCCATTATCAGTCACTGCTTATTCCCTTTCTCCACCCAGTCCTTGGGACCCACTAAACTACTTCCTGTCACTGTGGATTTGTCTGTTCTGGACATTTCATACATACAGAATCATACAATAGGTGGCTTTTTGTGTCTGGCTTCTTTCAGATAGCATAATGTTTTCCAGCTTCATGCATGTTGTAGCTTGTGTCAATACTTCATTCCTTTTTATGCTAAATAACAATTCATTATGGCCGGGCGCGGTGGCTCACGCCTGTAATCCTAGCACTCTGGGAAGCCGAGGCGGGCGGATAGTCCTGAGCTCAGGAGTTCGAGACCAGCCTGAGCAAGAGCAAGACCCCATCTCTACCAAAAATAGAAAGAAATTAATTGGACAGCTAAAAATATATATAGGAAAAAAAAAATTAGCCGGGCATGGTGGCGCATGCCTGTAGTCCCAGCTACTTGGGAGGCTGAGGCAGTAGGATTGGTCGAGCCCGGGAGTTTGAGGTTGCTGTGAGGTAGGCTGATGCCATGGCACTCGCCCCAGGCAAGAGAGTGAGACTCTGTCTCAAAAAAAAAAAAAAAAAAGCAATTCATTGTAAGAATATACCGCATTTTGTTTGTTTGTTCACTTGTCAGTTGATGGACATTAGGGTTGTTTCTGCTTTACCTAATAAAATCGTAATACAATTTAATGAAAGAGGAGAAAATTATTTGGGTGGTGTGATATCATGATGTATATATGTTGGTTTTCATCCACAGTTCCTGGCTTATAACTCCCACAGCCCTTGTTATTTCCTAAGTGCCTAAAACAATAAGCACATCTTTCGTTAAAGTATTTTGCCTTTTGTGCTTGGATCTTGAAGCAGCTTCAGAACAGCTCCAGAGCGATAAAGGTGACACTGTCTTTTGTTATACTGGTGGGTGCTTTAGGCCTCAGAAGCAGCCTGAGAAAATAGAATCTCTCTGACCTTTTTCTACCTTCCTTTCATTTGCTTCTCTTTCTCCCCAAGGCAGGTCATAGAAAGTAAAAATATCCTCTAATCTTCCCCTGCCTTTCTGTCTTAGAGCTGGCCATCAAGAAATTCTCTGACCTGCCTAGTCTGATTGTAGGTCAAAAGACCCGCATTTCAGAAGTGGTCCTGCCCCTTACCCAGGAGGAAGGAATGCTGCTCAGAGAGGCCAAGAAAAATCTAGACAGACAGGCCTTGCTGGGTTTCCCTAATCAATCTGTTAGCATTAGATCATACCCTTTTTGTCCAATCATATTTCTACATGATTGTCAATCATGCCTATCCAGTGAAGTCTCCATGAAAGGTCCAAGAGGATGAGGTACAGGGAACCTCTGGACAGCTGAACTAGAAGAGGTTTTCAGGAAGGTGAACAAGAACTCATCCACATGCAGGGGAGGGTGGCGCACCCCGACTCCACGGGAACAGAAGCTCCCACACTCAGGATACTTCTAGACTTCACCCTATGTATCTCTTCATCTGGCTGTTCATTTGTATCCTTTAATATATCCCTTATCATAAACCAGTAAACATGTTTCTCTGAGTTTTGTGAGCTGCTCTAGCAAATGAATGGCACATAAAGCAGTGGGTCATGGGGACCCCAACTTGAAGCCAGTTAGCCAGAAGTTCCTGAGGCTGGGACTTACAACTGGTGTATGGGGCAGTCTTGGGGACTGAGCTCTCACCTGTGGGATTTGACACCTTCTCCAGGTAGATAACATCAGAATTGAGTGGGAAGACACCCACTTTGTGTCTGCTGCAGAATTGATTGCTTGTTGGTAGAGAGAAATCCCCACATACTTGGTCACAGAAGTCTTCTGTGTTGATTGCTGTGATGTGAAAACAGAGAAAAAACAGTTTGTTTTTCCTCACAGGTGGTATATCTGTACTTTTCTAATAATGTCGAGAATACATTAACCAAACATTATAGGAAAGAACAAAATGATATAATAAAGAAAAGCAAAACAAAAAAGATGAACAGAAGAACTAAGCTTCTTTCAAGGCTCTGTTTGATGTGAAATAACTTCTATGCCCAGATTTTTCTTTGTACAAACTGGAATGAGCAACATTCTCCAAAACTGTTATGAAAACTGAAAAATAACTGTACAGAAACATGCTTAGAATACTATTCTGAACAAAGAAGCAGTGCATGTTTGGTGCAGGGGGAAGTGTTAGAGGTGCAGGTGACCCCAGCCAGCTGTGTTACTGAACTAAGCTGGGATCCCCTCACCCAGTGCAGCGAAGCCAGACACTGAAGCTGAGAGTTGCAGTGGGAGAAAGCGGCATCTTTTTTTTTTTTAATTTTTCATTCTAAGAGACAGGGTCTCACTCTGTCACCCAGGCTGAAATACAGTGGTGCCATCATAGCTCACTGCAACCTCACACTCCTGGGCTCAAGTGATCCCCCTGCCTTAGCCTCCTATAGGTGCGTACCCCCATGCCTGGCTAATTTTTCTTATTTTTGGTGGAGATGAGGGTCTTGCTGTGTTGCTCAGGCTGGTCTTGAACTTCTCAAACTTAAGTCTTAATCTCCCAAAGTGCTGGTATTACAACACTGAATGAGCCACTACACCCGGCTGAAAGAGGCATCTTTATTGCATGGTGCCATGCAAGGAGTATGGGCAGCTAATGTTTAGGACCTGAATTCCTCGATGGCTTACAAAGCAGGACTTTTAAAGACAGGAGTACATTTCAAGCAGGTAATATTGTAAATCAATACATGGAGGTTATACATTGGCCTGGCCCCAAAAGGCAGGGTATCCTGAAGTGTGGGGGCATAGGTGGATTCAGAGATTCTTGGATTAGTGGAAAGGAGTGTTCACATGGGTGTGACAGGCCCCTTGGGGAAATTTAGAGCAAAGAATGTTGGTTCGAGTTCAATTCCTCAGTTCCTCTTATCGACATTGCCCATTCTGTGCGGGTTTCTAAAAAACAGCTTAAGAAGGTATGTTAAAATGCCCAGCCTTCGAGGTGGCTCAGGCCTGTAATCCCAGCACTTTGGGAGGCTAAGGCAGGAGGATCCCTTGAGCCCAGGAATTTGAGGCTGCAGTGAGCTATGATTGTGACACTGCACTCCAGCCTGGGCAACAGAGGGAGACCCTGTCTCAAGAGAAAAAAAAAAGAGAGGTGTCAGCTGTTAGTTTCCACAGGGAGCCAAACACCTCCTGGCTCTGGCTCCGTGGGAGTGGAGGGTCATTGTTCTCATCAGGTTGTCCATTCGCTTTTCAAGGCCAGCCAGGTGCCTGTACTTCCCCTGAAGGGGCTCAAGATTTTCCTTTATTTCCATGCTTGAGGGGCCTGGCAGGCCCTTAAGAGGGGTCCCTGCCTGGTTTCATTTACTTCCTATCTCAGCACTCACTCAAAGAGCATGCCAGTTAGTTCAGTGGATTAGAAAAAGGGGTCGTGAAGCCCATCAATTTTGTTCTTTTTCATAGTGACAAACTGTGATCTTCAACCACTAGGGTTGCAAATATGGATCGTGGTAAGAAACTATGAGCAGTGTGATCCTCAAATTGGCTGTGCATTTACACACACACACACACACACACACAACACACACACACAACTTTCTCATTCCCAGTATTACCACAGGAAAGCATTTATTTTTATTAGGTGTTCCAAGTGGTTGTGATGTAGTTGATCTATTGATCCATTCAAAACCACAGATTAAGAAAAAAAAGTAACCTCTGCTAAGAAAATAACTCTACATAGTCTCTGAAGGAGGTATATGCAAAGCCTAGCAGAATAGCATTCCATTGTAATTGTTTAGTGCATTGAGAGCCATCTCCACACTGGAAATGTTTAAGGGGCCTTGCATAAATGGAGTCCATGAAACATTCATTAATCAAAGATTGATTGAATGCCTATTGAGTGCCAAGCACAACATTTCTGTGATAGTTGCTGGGATGACAATCACAGGCCATACAAAAATTCATGCCCTCAAGTAGGGAATATATGTAAACAAAAAATTCAATACATGGAAGAAGTGCTCTGGAGGCAGTCGGCCCAGGGAGGTTGAAGGGTGTGAGTGCTGATAGGAAAGACACCTAACCTTAACCCCAACGATAGTCACTCATGGGGACTGAGCTGGGTTGCTGCTGTCCTAGATCGAGATAGAAGGAAACCAGGAAAATGAAAGAGGGAAGGGCATTTCAGAACGGGGAAATGGCATGTGCAAAGACATGAGTGATCACAGTGTATTTGGAGAAAGGGGAATAAGATGCGTGGGTAGAGGGGTGGGGCATGAAGCAGAGGGAGGGAAGGGCCAGAGCCTGAATGCATGCTGCATTAAGGATTTTGGACTTTATCCAGTAAGAGAGTGGTGTCCAAAGTGATGGAGTACAGAAGATGTTGCTCCATGAATTAATATTAAACGTGTTTGCAGACAGGATTTGTCTTAGGAGTTTTGCAGAGCTTTGCCCTGAAGGAATATGTGAACGTGTTGGTTTGCATTTCAAATGCTGTTACACTCGGAAGGGCGTCTCTGAAGGACAGTAGTGGCTGTATCCCACAAGGTGCCGTGTTTCTCAGACCTAAAGGTTTGGATTTGCTTTGCAAAGCACAAGTGAATCTGTTAAAAACTACAGGATGAGAGCTGACAATGGAGTGCCCCCCGGAACAGACAGCTGCCCGAATGGCTAAAAGCAAAGCTCTTGTTTGAACGCTCTAGACTACCTGTCTCCATTCACAATAACCTAATAAATATGGAGCCAACATATCTCTGTTTAACCCCTCTGTTAAATGATAAACTTATCTTAGAACTTAGAAGTTAATCTTTGAAAGATTTTGTAACCATTTGCTCAGGTAGATAGAATTAGTTAAACAATCTGTAGAAGCCTTTTGAAAATCTGTTAACCTGAGAGGAAATACCTGTTGTTATGTAAATCTGTTACCCCTGGCAACTAATCACTATTCCCTATAAGTTACCATGTAAGACCTCATTCCGGGCTTTTTGAGACCCACGGAGAAGGTCTAGGCCCTGAGATCCCACTTTGCCTATAATCTTTATAAACTTATAAAACTATATCTTTTTCTATGTGTATTCTTTTAGTTCTTTTATTTTCCATTTTTCTCTATTATTTTCTTATCCCTTGCAACTCTACCAAAGTGACCCAGTTTTTTGCTGGGAGCTTAGCTACCTCCCCACAAGAAGACATGTTAGAAATCCTGTTGATATTTATTTGTGTTATTTATTAGTGAGCTATGATTGTGCCACTGCACTCCAGCCTGGGTAACAGAACGAGACCCTTCCTAAAAACAAAAGAGAGAGACGTCAGCTGTTAGTTTCCGTAGGGAGCCAAAAGCCCCCTCATGACTCTGGCTCAGAGGCTGGAAATTAAAATTATTTTTAATTTCTAACTTTATGCTTTAAAATGTATATATATATTATTGTATAGCGAGTGTGTGTGTGTGTGTGTGTGTGTGTGCATTTGATGCATGCTCAAAAATGGTTTTTGGGGGAACTGAAGTCCACTGCAGTGGGCAGTGAGGAGCAGGAGAAGGATTTTAAACAGAGGAATGACACAATCAGGATGGCATTTTGAAAGTATCCTTTGGTATTAGGACATCAGTAGTCTAGGAGGGGTGAATTCTTGAATTGTGGCTTTGACTCTTTGAAACCAGGGCAAGGTGAAGTTTTCCCCTCCTCATTTTTAATAGGTTGGCATTTCTCCCACTGTTCAGCCTGTAACCTCCAATTCACCTCTTATTTCCTGCTGTTTCTCGTGAGCTCCTGCAGAAGTGCTTGGGAAGGGTAAGGAAGAGGAGTGTCTTTGGGGAAGGAA
This sequence comes from Indri indri, assembly GCA_004363605.1. Taxonomy (NCBI): domain Eukaryota; kingdom Metazoa; phylum Chordata; class Mammalia; order Primates; family Indriidae; genus Indri; species Indri indri. The sequence continues at coordinate 40,311 of RJWJ010000747.1, forward strand.
AGGCCAGGGACAGGCCCACAGTCTGTCACCCAGTGAGGCAGCTGCGGAGGTGTGTCCCTGAGGTCTCCCTTTAGGAGACATTGCGGGGAGTGCAGGTGGCCGGCAGCCCCCAGTCTTGGGGTCTGTTGCTGTGTTCATGCCGCAGCCACAGTCTCCAAGCTGAGCTGTGTCCAGCCAGTGACTGAGCGTGGCGGTGAAGGGGTTCTCTAACAGGCACTATCTGCTCAGGGACTTCCCAGGCAGCTGCTGCAGTCCTGGCCTCTTGCAATCCTCCTTCCTTTCCCCTCTCACGCCACAGATGTAACACCTGTGCTGCTGGTTTGGAAGCTCTCTGTACCTTCTCACGTTTTCTGTCTCCTTTTTCCTGCACAGGCACTTCCCCCATAAGTCTCTTGCTCGTTATGTTAGTTAGCTTGGGCTGCCATAACAAAGTACTGCAGACCGGGTGGCTTAAACAGCAGAAATGAAGTTAATCTATTATTGGCTGGAAGTCCAAGGTCAAGGTGTCGGCAGCACTGGTTTCTCCTGAGCCCTCTCCCCTTGGCTTGTGGATGGCTGTCTTCTCCCTGTGTCCTCACGTCATCCTCCCTCTGTGTGTCTGTGTCCTAATCTCTTCTTATAAGGACACCAGTTTTATTGGATTGGGGTCCACTCTAATGAGCCCATTTTAACTTAATTACATCTTTAAAGATCCTAACTGCAGTCACATTCCTAAAAACAGTCACATTCTGAGGTACTGGGCATTAGGACTTCAACGCATGGATTTTAGGGGAACATAATTCATTCAGCCCTCAACACTCATCTAATTCTGTCTTGGCAGCTACTTCTCAGATGCCAAGTTTATCTAATAGGAGATGCAAGCCAGGTAGAGCATTGGTGTATGAAATGACCAGCGACTCATATCTTCCTGTTGTAGTCTGACTCCACAAATCCAATTATAAGAGTAATAATAAATATATAAAAACATGAAAAAATAGGTTTCAAATATGAAATAAATCTCCAGTTTCTTGGGTGATCCCTAATCTCTCAGAAACTTATAAAAGAGATATTATAACACGGAAAGCAGTAAATGACAGAAAGAAATAAGATTCTTCCATCAGTGGTTCCTCTAAGTGGGGCAGATGATCCTCAGGTCAGTAGTGCTTCAGGCATGGCAGACACAAGGCTAGCCACAGATCCGTGCTTTTGAGCCTCACACTGGGTTCTGTCACCAGCACAGGAGCAGGCCTCTGCAGCCAAGGTGGCAGATGCAAAGTTTAAAAAAGCTTGGATTGGCATGCATGTGAGTGAGAAATAAACTCTAGCAGAGATTTGGTGATTTTGTCATCTGTCGGCTGGCATCTGCATATCATTGGCAATGTCTTAGGCATATTTTGCTTTGACAAGTAGGGAAAATGCTTTAATTGGTGCCCTTTGTTTATAATTTTTGTCTTTCATGTCCATGGAAAATTCCAATGTCTCCTATCTCCATAATTTCTGGGTGTTTGGCAGCACACCAGACCAGCAACTGTTTCAATAGAGAGGAATCTCTTCTCTCACTCATCAAACACTATTTATTGCTTGGAAGATTGCTCTCCATTAATACTACCAGGGAAATACTAATGTGATTCTTAAGATTTAGGGCTATTCCCCTCACAATTACTTTTCTATCATTCATTTTTTAAAATGGCTAGTCAACATCTAATGAGTACCTGCTGTATGTCAAATTCTTTTTGAAACAAGACTGGGCTTGCTCAAGGGCGATAAAAAACAGATAGTCTTTGTATGTGGTATGTGTTATATTATTATTCTTTTTGAAATCAGAATTTCTTAACTTTACTAAGATCATCTGTTTTGTGTATGTATGCATGTGGTAAAGTATCTTTCACTTGGAGTGCTTATCTAATTTATCTAGTTTTTCATAGAGATGTTGTCATATCTAAGAATCCATTGCCAAATCTGAGGTTATGAAGATTTACCCCTATGTTTTATTCTAAAAGCTTTTTATTTTTAGCTCTTATGTTTAGGTCAATTATCTATTTTGAGTTAATTTTTGTATATGGTGGGAAGTAGAAATCTAACTCCATTTTTTCCCATGCAGAAATCCCATTGCGTTAGTGCTGTTTGTTGAGGGACTATTCTTTCTTCATTGAATGGTCTTAGCATCCTTGTGAAAAATAATTGGCCATAGATACATGGATTTGTTCCTGGGCTCTCAATTTTATTCCACTGGTCTGTATGCTTCTCCTTATGCCAATATCACACTGCTTTGAATATTGCAGGTTTGTAGTTTGTTTTGAAATCAGGAAGTGCGAGTCCTCCAACTGTGTTCCTCTTTTTAAATATTGTTTTGGGGCTGGGTGCGGTGGCTCACGCCTGTAATCCTAGCACTCTGGGAGGCCGAGGCGGGTGGATCGTCCTGAGCTCAGGAGTTCGAGACCAGCCTGAGCAAGAGCGAGACCCCGTCTCTATCAAAAATAGAAAGAAATTAATTGGACAGCTAAAAATATATATAGAAAAAATTAGCCGGGCATGGTGGCGCATGCCTGTAGTCCCAGCTACTCGGGAGGCTGAGGCAGTAGGATTGCTTGAGCCCAGGAGTTTGAGGTTGCTGTGAGCTAGGCTGACGTCACGGCACTGGCCCCAGGCCAGAGAATGAGACTCTGTCTCAAAAAAAAAAAAAAAAAAATATTGTTTTGGCTATTTGAGGCCCTTTACACTTCCATGTGAATTTGAGCATTGATTTCTCAATTTCTGCAAAAAAGGCCATTGGCATTTTGATGGAGATTGTATGAAGTGTACATTTGGGGAGTGTTGACATGTTAACAATATTAAGTCTTCCAACCCATGAACACAGATGTCTTTCCATTTATTTGTTTCAGCAGTGTTTTGTAGTTTTCAGGTACAAGTCTTACATTTTCTTGGTTAAATTTATTCCTAACTGTTTATTCTTTCTGATGCTATTGTAAATGGAATTGTTAAAATTCACCCCCTTTAAAATGTAAAGTTTGATGAGTTTAAGTAAAATTATACTGTTGTGCAACCTTCCCCGTAATCTAGTTTTACAACACTTGAATCAAAGTTCCTTTGTGTCTATGTGCAATCAATTCCTGTTTTCACACCCCACCCCCAGGCAACTTCTAGTATGTTCTCTGTCTTTGCAGTTTTTCCTTTTCTAGACATGTTATTTATGCAGGTATTTACATTTATATAAAATGCATTTACAAACAGCACACCATCTCCTTCTCTTTTACTCCTTTTTCTCCTCTGTCTCTCTTACCCAGGATACAAAAACACTTGTACATCTTAGTTCGTCAAGATCCTGGCCTGTGCAAACGACTTACCTCTTACAGCATCAGCTAGTTACCAAATGAGAAAATTTTGGCTCATCCTTATGTAGAAGATGTCATGAGCCAGCTAGCCCGAGCAGGCTCTGACTGGGTTAGTTCTGGAGGATTTGGATCATAATCCTGAAAGATACAATACCAAATGCCATAATCCTCAATGTTGAAATCCTGAAATATCAAAAGCCCTACAGTCTAAAATCCCTAATGTCTAAAATCCCCAAAATCACAATCACAGGATAGTTGCATTGTATTAGGAGGAACTCTTACCTTGCCTTTATGCAGAAGTAAGTGGATTTCGATTGAATCCTTAGACCATAATGATGGATTTGGAATTAGTGGCAATCAAGCCTTCTAAAAATGAATTTCAAGGTATTACCAATAAAGTTTGTCTTTTCCATTCAGCCCAATGCATTTGGCAGAAAATTCAGATGAGTGGATTCATCATGTGATATGGCAGTGATGAAAACATCAGTTTAAAAATGTGTCGTTTGTCTGCATTGGCATTCCTTCCAGCTGATGACATTCCAGTTTTTAATGAATTAAAGCCGCATTTGCCTGAAGAAGCCAGTGAAAACTGACTGGTTCGAAAATTATTATGTGCATGGTAGGATAAGAAGACACGCAATGCTGTTGCTATTTGATCACCAGTATTGCTCCTGCCAAATCTGTGGTCTGTATTTGAGCGCATGCAGAATGCATTTCCGCATACCCAAAACAACATAGAAACATGGCACAGAAGACGGGAAGATTCAATGGGAAATGCTCATGTCAGTGTACATGGAATCACAGAAGAATTTCAAAAAGAGTGGCGCCATGTAGAAGATGAATGTGAACATATGCTCTGGGGAGAGCTATGTCTTAAAAGAAATAAAGCAGCTATTCATCATGATGCAAGACTTCAAAATATAGTTAATGACTGTGAAAGTTGGCCGGCTCTTATGGACTATCTCTGGGTAATTGCCCATAACCTATCCCTGTAATACACTTTTTCATATGTTAAATTTTATTTTTAGTTTTTTATCTTTTCTTTTTCTTTCTTTAGGTTTTTCCCCCACTATTTTACATTGTCAGCATTATTTTTTACAATTCGTGTGCTGTGTATTTCATCTTCACACACTTCCACCTTCACTGGAGGTGTAAACTGTGTAAAAACTTTTAGAGAGTTCTAATTTGTTTTATGCATTTTTTGCAAACTTGATTTCATCAAAGTGCATTATCACAACGTTGTCTTTGTGTGTTAGTATTGAAACTTCCTCAGTAAATGAAGAGATGTTCTTCTTGTACATCTGCATTGGTGAAAGACAAAATTTCTCAAGATCTTGGCTGTTTGGGCAGCTGGTTTGGTGGTGATGTGGTGGTGACCCATCTCGGTTTTTGATCCATCTCATCAAAAGACTTCGTTTGTCCATCACAGTATTTCAGATGACCACAGGTATAAAGCTCGGCGCACACAATTACCAACCATAGTGATATGCATTTACATATTTCATTTTTTGGCCTATTTTTTAATGACTGTGGTTCATCTGCTGATAACTTCTGCTTATAACCATGAGACTGTCATTAGTATACCTGTTTATGCTTGCAAAAATATGTATATTTTGCCTATTTTATTGTGTAAAGTTGTCTACAAAATGTTCTGTCATGTTTTTATATGTCTCTCAAATAAATCCTCTTTGAAAATGTAAATAGACATCTTTTAAATAATTTTTTAAATTATTTTTTCCAGAATTTTATTTTTAGGATTTCGGTCTTTCAGGGTTTCAGCATTTGGGATTATGGCTTTCAGGACTGTGTCACTCAGGATTATGATTGTCTCCCATTCTGGAGAAAAACGCCAGCTTCTGTGAGTATCTTGCAGGTATCCAAGGCTTGGGGTTATGTGCTGGGCTTCTGGTGGACAAATCTATGGCAGAGAGAGACTCAGTAGGACTTAGTAGGTTATGGGTTTTTCTTTTTTTTTACCATATTGAAAATCTAAAATTAGAGACATCGTTCAGCTGCTGGTTAGAATCCATTAGAAGCTGCTGTGTGTGGTTAGCTCATTAGAATAAAGGCACACCGTAAGAGAGGTTCAAAAACTTGCGTGAAATGCAAGGTCGTGCTATTGCAAGGTGGAAAAAATGGAAACGGGTTGGGGGGAGGATGGGAGCCATTCACCTACTGCCAATATTTCCATTTAAACACAGCTCCATGGTCCAAACCTAAACCTTCTGAAGGACAGCCCAGGCCCTGTAATAACTACACAGTTTTCTTCCCTCCACTTTCCCCTGGGAGCCTTTGTTGACCTCCCCTTGGAATTCCCGACTCCTTATTTGTATTTTGGTCCAGGAATTCTTTTAAGGAGGGCCCAGCCATGGCTAACATTGACTCAAAGTGCTTTTATTAGCTCAGATAAAAAGCTCAGTTACTTTAACCTACTTCTCCCTGCCAACTACAAAGACAATACAAGGCTCAGATGTTACTAGAAGTTACTGGGCACTTTAGTATACAAAAGAATAAGAACACCAAGTTTCTTAGAATACACCAACGCCTCTTCTCCTGGGGTTTTATAAATTGTTCAAAGGGTGGGAGATGGGGTCGTATTTTTGATTCGGGTGAGGGGTAGAGGGCCTGGAAATTTGGTTTGAAATTAATGAGGAAAATGTTGAACCACAATTCATTCATGTTATTGTATCCTTGTCAGCTGTCTAGGATACAATAAATGTTTATTGAGGACCTGCGATGTGCCAGGCACTGTTCTAGTGGCTGGGGGGTGTAGCAGTGAACAAAACAGACAAAAACCCCTGCTCTTCCTTCATTCTAGTGGGAGGAGACACACAATAAACAAAATAAATAAATGAGATATATGTGGCATCTGGTGGCAAGCGCTATGGAGAAAACCGGAACAGGAGGGGCACAGGAGTTCTGGGTGAGGGAGGATGAGCGACAGCTGGGACTTTAAATAGAGTTTCCAGAGGAGGCTGCCCTTAGAAGGTGCGAAGCAAGGAGCCAGCAGAAAGAGGAGACGGAGCGAGTCGTGCCAGCATCTAGGAGACTGGGCAGGCCAGGCGGAGGCAAGAGCAAGGCAAAGACCCTGCGCTGGGAGTCACGCTGGTAAGAGTAATGGCAGAGGGCAGGGAGGAGGGAGGGGAGCAGAGGAGATGAGGCGCGGGGACCTGCAGGCCGTCATGGTGGTCTTCGCTGTTTCCCAGAGCGAGATGGGAGCCATCGCGGGCTTTTGAGCAGAGGAGGGACACAGTTTAGTTCTTAACTTTTTCTCCGGCTGCTCTGTTGCTTGCATGGAATAAAATACTTAACACTGTGCCAGGCACATAAATATTAATACGTCTGGTGAATGTTGGTGTATCACAAATGCATGCAAGGTATTCTTGAATTGAAATGGGGAACATTTTCCCACATAACTTGATGACCCTCAAGGGACTCCTCCTTTAACGTGTTGAGAACATTCAGCCATCCATTCATTTGCTGAAATTTATTAGTGGGTGTCTACAATGTGCCGAGCACTGTTTCAAGCACTGAGGACACAATGGTGAGTGAATAAGCTACAAAAAGTCCGTGCCTCAATGCGGCTTTCATTCGAGTGGGGAGAGGCTAGGCAAAGAACAGGTAATATATAAATAAACACATATATACATAAAAAACGTCATGATATGTTAAGTGCTAAGAAGGGAAAGAAGGTCACGGGACACAGAGTGGTAGAAGCGAGGGGCCGTTTTAAACAGAAAAGCAGTGAAGCACTGCTTCAGCTCAGTAGTCTTTGTTGTGCTGTCTCCAAGGTCAAGGTGTTGCGCTGGGTTCTGAAGCATCCTCTATACAGTTCCAGCCCTCAGGGACTTAGAATCTGTGGGAGGCAGAATTCTAAGGTGGCCCCTAAGATTCTGCCCACTGGGGTACACGCCCTGCATAATCCTCAAGACTTTCAATGTGATGTGATCAGGCGATGGGTTCCCTGATGAGGCGATGTTCTACGGCACAGACGCCTTTAAGACAGGAGATGACCCAGGTGAGCATGACCTAATCAGGTGAGCCCTTATAAGAGACCAGGCTTGTCTTGAAGAAGAGATTTGAAGCCTGAGAAGCATTTGATGCTGGCTTTGAAGATGGAGGAGTCCACAGGGCAAGGACCTGCAAGGGGCCTCTAGGAGCTGACAGTGACGGCCAGTCAACAGCCACCAGGGACCTCAGTCCCACCACTGCCAGGAACCGAGTTCTGCCAACAACCTGCATGAACTTGGAAGTGGATTCTTCCCTAGTCAAGTCTTCAGACAAGAATCTAGCTTATCAGAAAACTCAGGCATGTTGTGCTTGGACTTTGGACCTACAGAACAGTGAGATAATAAGTGTTATTTTAAACTGGAAAATTTTTACAGTAATCTGTTATGAGGCCATAGAAAACCAATATAGATTCTAATAAAAATATATCAGCATTTATAATCCAAAGGGCACTCAGTGGGGTGGAGCAAGCTTTGCTTTTTGAATGACTAAATGGTGAATGATACGATGGCTTGTGGGCAGGCACAAACAGAAACTAGTCTAAAACGACCACAACTGATTTCTCCACTTGCAACTTTACCATCATGTCATTGCCTTACTTAGGACTCTTCCGGGGGTGCCCATGGCCTACAGGACAGTCTCCATGCTTGAGCCTGACATTCACTCCTGTCCTGCCATCCTGTCCAGAGCTCACTGTTCCAAACTCGTCTCCTAGTCTCTCCCAGACTCTCTCATGAAACGTTGAACTTAGCCATCCGCTTTCCTTCAGATGACCCAGAATACCTTCTCCTCCATCACTTCACACCGCTCCTGCGGCCCCGAATAGATCAGAATCAGCACAGAGGAGATGAGCGTGGGAAGGCAAACATTTTAACTCTGGCACTTATCCACAGAACCTAAAGACCGAAATTATGACAAAGTTCAGAAGGCGGCACTCACGGCATGTCACCTCCTTGTCCGAAGTATTCAATGGCTTCCTATTTTATATTTTCCAGATCTTTAGCCTGGTCATCAAAATCTTCCATGATATGACCCCAAAATACCTTTCCAACACTAGCTCCTGTTTCACGGCCCCGGGGCCCACGTATTTTCACGTAAACGGCACTGGCTTTGCCTTGTCTGTTCTTCGCTCAGTTTTGGTCTCTGTTCCTGGAATGTCCTGCTCCTTTTTACCCATTTATCAAATCCTGAGACTCAAAGACATTCAGTAACTAGCTCAAAGTCACAGAGGTTGGGTAAACATCACTTTTTTCCCCAGTAAGAAACACTTTTCAGGTAAAGATCAATCTTTTCTTTCATAATACTTCTGTAACACTTTGATCCTAGTACCTAACAAACCCTATCTTGTCTTTTAGTTATGTACATACCTAAGAACAGATTTGTGCATAAACACATGGCTCCAGAATTAGAGAGCCTGGGCTCAAATCCAGGCTGTGTCATAAGTTGTGTGACCATGAGCAAGTTACTGGTCCTCTCTGAGCCTCGGTTTTGTCACCTGTAAAATGGGCCATATGAAAATATCTGCCTTCCGTATTTCCCACCATATGGTAATTTACTTGTTGGTAGAGATGGACTTTTCATATCTGTATTTCCTCTGGCTCTTAACACAGTGTCTCATAAATCTATAGCCAAAAAATATGCCAGTTGGATGAAATCCCCTGAATATTTTTGGATCATGCTGGTAAGGTCTTTAGTCTTTTTAATTTTTAAACTTCATTTCTTACCGAGTCACAGTGAAACTGTTTGGGTTCCTTTCCTTCTTATAATGAATGCTTATTCCATGAATAATAGGCATCTTAAAACCTTTTTAATTTTTCCTTCTTTTTCCCCAGGGACATGGTACTTTTTTAGAGGAATAAATCATACCGTGAGGTGTTGGGAGCATTTTTGTCGGGGACTATTAGAAGTCATTTGCATGTGGGAGCCTTCTGGGGTTGAAGAATGAAAGAGGGTGTTTACCCAGAAGCTGTCTGGTTTCAGGACAAAAGCCAAGTGGTGTTTTTTAATATTAGGGAAAGTTTGCCTCTCCTTGTTTATTAAACAAACAAAAACCTTGTTTAAACAGGTTCTTAGAGGATTGTTTTTGCCAAGTGATTGTTCTATGTGGCATACTGAGTTTGTCGTAGATGTTTTAAACAGGGCAAAGACTGTGTCTCTAGCTCGTGGATGGCTCTGTAGTGAACACTCTTGAAGCATAATCACTGTGCTTAGAGAAACTGGTGTGAATAGTGGGGAATGTACCAGAGTTGGGTTCATGCTTTGATTCTGCTCCTCATAAGTTGTGTGATTTTGGGAAACTCTTTCAACCTGTTTTGCTACTTCTAAAGTGGAAATAATCACCTGTTCCAACCATATCACAGACTTATTTTAAACTGAATTTAGAAGAACGAAATGATTCCTCATTTTGAAAAATGAAATGATATAAGGTATGATGATGTACTATAAAGCATAAATTGGCATGATTCTAACAGCCACAGATTCTGTTTGGAAATAGGTGGGACACAAGTAGTAAATAAATAATGCCTGCACGTAGCTCAAGAGAGAAAAATATATGATTATTTAACAAAAAGAGAAAATCTATAATTTTGATTTGTAATAAAATATGAGAGAACAAGATATTTAAGGTACCAACATTCTCAATTCATCTTGTAGGCAAGTATTTTAGTGATTTTTTTTGACAGGTGGCAATAGGTCATATTCATAAAGATACTTTTATTAAAGAGTGACAAATTTTGTGTCTAATATTACTATAGCTTTTGAAGGAGCTCATAATTATAATTGCAGCTTGCTCAGCTTATCCAGGTTTATGCAGAATACAGTTGCCATATTTTACTCTTTCATAAAGTAGTTTATGTGAGTTTTCAACTTGGAAGTTCATGTATGATCTTGGGCCAGTGGAGATTTTTCTCTGAAGTCAGTAGTAGATACAAATAAGACTGAAAGATTCTGAGACAATAATGTTAGTATCTTCCAATCTTTTTAACTTATCATTATGAAGTTGAGGTAGGATGACTCTAAGATGAACTCCAATTATCTCTACCTCCCTAGTTCATATCCTGGTGTAATACCTTCCTCCTGCATGCGGGCTGGACTTACTGACTCACTTCTAAGCAATAAAATCCAGCAGAAGTGATGGGCCATCACTGCAAGATTAGGTTATAAAGAGACTGTGGCTTCCACCTTGGCTGCACCCTCTCTTGCTCTCTCTTGGATTCTTCACCCTGAGGGAAGCCAGTTGCCATGTTGTGAGGCATCTGTATGGAGAGGCCCATCTGGTGAGGGATTTAGGTCTCCTAATAAACATGTGAGTGAGCCCGGTCACAGCCATCCTGACTCCCACCACTGCCCCACTCCGGTTGAGCCTTCAGATGAGACCCATGGCTTTCTGACAGCTTGACTGCAATCTCATGAGAGTCCTTAAGCCAGAAGCACCCAGCCGAGTTGTTCCTGAATTCCCACCCCACAGAAACTGTGAAGTAATAAACATTTCTTGTTTTAAGCCTCTAGGCTTTGGGGTAATGTGTATATAGCAATAGGTAACTAATACAGAAGCCCTCTTTATGTTTCCTACATCAAAATGAAAAGATACATGTTTAAAAATAAACAAGTCATTGCTAACAACAATGAAGGTTTGTGAAAAGTTGTTCAGGACAATAAAATGTAAAGGGTAGAAATTAAAGACATTATAAATCAGGAAATAGAGCTTTCTAGAGATTATAACCTTAGGAGCTTTTTTTAAAGGTAGGGATGCTATTGTCTGTATAGCATCTGGCATATTGTCTATTTACTATGCCTATATCAGATTGCAGTGATATTGCAAACTTTCAAACTTTAGAGGGAAAACTTTCAGAGGGAAAAATCTGTAAGTAACAGGACATTAACATGAGACTCTGTCTGGCTTAGTTTCAAATGAACTACCCCCAACTGAGAACCATACGATAGTGCCAAGTATCCCCCAAGTATCCCCCAGCTGATGCAGGCGGATGCCGGTCCAGACATGCAGGGCAAGTTGAGAGAGTCAGAAATCAGTTGTGCCCGCATTAGCTGATCACCCACACCTAATTTTTCAAGACCGAATTTGAATAATCTATACTAGAAGGAGGATGTCTTTGTGAGAATTTTCAGTGTGCTGGGCATCCCAACCTCACAGGCAGGAAAAGGATATGTTAATATTTCAAGTGGAGTTTAAGGAGAACTTCTTGCAGAGCTTGGGATTTGGGGACACAGAGACTAGTGTCTGGCTTGTGCCAAGTGACATCTAGAGGTGAGAGAGATGGCTGGATCTGCTCCTGCCCAGCATTGGAGTGAAGACAAGGTTCCTCGAGGGCCAGGTACATTTCTACTGCATTTTATTAGCAACTGGATTGGAAGGCAGCTGGCCTGGGATTTGCTTAAACATGACTCTTCCCAAGAGGCCTGCCTAGAAGGACAATGTGACCCAGGCAGGGGGTGGACACAGGAAGCCCAGGGGTCATGAGCAACGAAGAAAGGCACATTGTCTCCATTAAAGAGTAGGTGGGTGGGTCTCTGAGGAGCTTGCAAAATCTCACCAGGAGAGAAAGCATCTGCCATCCAGAGGGAACAGGCAGCAGGGTCCCGGCAGTCCAAATGAGTGGGGCCTTGCCCTTATCCTGAATCCCTGCTTCCCAGGACCCAACCCTGGACGGGTTATAAACAGCGGCTCGTAAGTGGGAAGCAAGACTATTGGGAAAACAGAAAAGAAACGAAACAGACTACACCCTGGACTCTGCCTCCCAGGTCCAAACTGGAGAAAGGAAGAAGTCTTAAATCTGGAATTCTGACTTTTGTCCTGGAGTAGACTGGAGTTGTATGATTATTAAACAGATTTTGGTTTTTAATGCCAAAACAAGGGGCTTTTCATTTATTTTCTGAGAACGACGGACTGGAAAAGCCATGGAACATGCCGGGTATTAGGAAGGATAAGGCCATGGAGTGACTTGAAGGGACAGTGCAAGAAAGAATAAAGTTACTTTATGCTTATAAGTCTGGCTAAATTCAGCTCATTCAACAAAATTATTACAAGTGTTTATGGGAAGAAGGAAGGGAGGGGTCCTGCTGCCAGGAACCCGCTGCTAGCCACAGACAATAAAGGATCACTAAAGATAAGAGTTTTCCCAGTGAAGAGCTTTGGAAATCTTCCACTGGACTAGAAATGGTGCCAACCCCAGGGTTCAGCCCAACAGAGAACACTGGGAACACCGATTCCCTGGCCCCACTCAACAGTTGCCAAGGGAGTTTATCTCCTTGAGTAATAAGGATTCCAGTTTCCAGCCGAGCCAGGCTCATTCCACACAGTCCAGAGCCTTGTAGGTGTAAAGCCCACGTCGGCATCTTCAGTAGTGTTTCCACAACGCTTGACATCCACAGGATATGAACAGGCATTACCAGGGAATAGAGGGTTTCATGGTCAAGAAGTTTTAAAAATGCTAAGTTAAATAAAATTAAACAGTTGTCTTTCCTGCAGGACTTCTCAGAGCCTTTAACTGCTAAAGTACATTTGTCATGCTTCTAAAGGAGGAGACCACATTGTGCAACATTTCCTGCAGCTCGTTTTATACAAAACACTTTTCTTCATTTCTAGGAATATGCCTTAGGAAACACTGGTTTAGAGAGTTGTACCCAGGGATGGTACTAACCAGATGACCCACAGCAGCTGGAGAGTGTAGGTTACAGTGCTGAGGTATTAGAACTGTTTCATTGAACAGTTTCATTGAACCCTCCTTGGTTTCTGGACCAAGCCCCCTTGAGGTATCTGATTTTCCCATCCAGCCTCTGGCGTTGTCCTACCAGCCTCCCTCTGGTTCCGTGACTTGCCTTTGATTTTGTCCCTTGCCATATACTACCCAATATACTTACCATATACCTGATGGACGGTCCTCTGATCCAAACCTGTGCCATTATGTCCTGGAAGTCTACTGCAGCCCCTGGGGCTTGCAAAGCTTTGAATTAAGGTGAAATTTCATCTCCCCAAACATTATCTGTCTGCGCAAGACAGATTGCTGGAAATTCAAGCTCTAAGGGATGATGTAAGATTTTATGTGAAGTCCCTGCTTAAACACTTCCCTGGCTCCCCTCATTCTTACTCCACACTCTAGCCAGCCTGCTGATCTCCTAAGCCTCATTTCTTGTCCTCTTCAACCCTGTTCTCTAAACACCAGCCACATCAGCCTGTTTCGACTCCTGGAAAGCGCTTGCTCTTCCTCTCTTTCCCTCCCCTTTTCTCCCTCAGTCTCCCTCACACGCCTAAGGGTATCTGTGCATTTCCCTCTTTCGGAACATGCTCCTCTCTCCTCCTCTTTACTCGGGTACCTCCTGCCTATTCTCCAAGTCTCACTCGCCACCGCCCCCAAGTCAGGTGTTGTTCTCTCTGTTGCCATCCACTCTGTGGTCTCCTCTCTTGTCCCTCTGAATTACGATTGCTGATTTCTTGTCTGTATCTTCCCCTGGACTATAAGCTCCTTGAGGGCAGGAATTCTGTCTTATTTGCTGCTGCACTGTGTCTGGCACATAGTAGGTACACAGTAAATAAATGAATGTGTAACCATTTTATTGAATGCATGTAAGCAGAAGGCAACTGTCTTGCTGGTTCGGGCTGCTATAACGAAACCATAGACTGGGTAGCTTATAAACAACAGAAATTTATTTCTCACAGTTGTAGAGGCTGAGAAGTGCAAAGATCAAGTCGGCAGCAGATCCTATGTCTGGTGAGGGCCCGTTGCTCATAGATGGTGCCTTCTCGCTATTATCCTCACATGGTGGAAGGTGCAAACAAGCTCCCTGGGGCCTCTTTTATAAGGGCACTAATCCCATTCATGAGGGCTCCCCCCTCATATCTCATCACTTCCCAGAGGCCCCACCTCCTGATACCATCACCTTGGGGGATAGGATTTCAGCATAGGAATTTGGGGAGGACACAAACATGCAGACCACAGCAACAACTTTATGTTTTTTTAAATTCCACCCCATTAAAAGTTGCCTGTGGAACTATCCTTCCCCATCCCTAAGTGAAATTTCCAGTAAATTACATAACTATTTCTCTTGTTTGAATAATAAAAAGTCCACATGTCACTGGCCTAGAATCCAGTCCAGGCTGGTACAATATAATATCAAAACATTAAAATTATCCAATGTTAGAACTTCTCCCATTCTCCACTGAGGCCTCCTTAAACCTGGGAAAGGAAGAGCTGTGGCTGGTTCCTCTGGCCTCCTCACTCACTTTCTCCCCTGCTGAGAGGATGATGCTTCTGAACCTGCTTCCATGCCCACCTCCCACACCGCGAAGGTCAGGCCGGGATGCAGGGGGAGAGGAGATTAGTCGAAAAGGCCAGGTCTTAAGTGGTTGAAGAGTTGTGGCCTGGCACTGGTGCCCTTTCAGAGCGATGCAGGTCTGAAGCTATGCTGCAGTTATAAGGACTTTTCCAGTTTCCTTGGAGATTCCCCTACTGGCAACCTCTAACATTATATATTAGTCATATTGCTGCAGAACAAATTACTACAAAACTTAGTACCTTATGTTCAAAACCATAACCATTCATTATCTCATAGTCTCTGTGGTCAGGAATCCAGTTGCTACTTCACTGGGTGGTTCTGACTCAGGGTCTCTTACGAGGTTACAGCAAAATGTAGGTAGGGGCTGCGGTCATCTGAAGGCTAGACTGGGGCTGGAGGGTCCATTCTAAGGTGGCTCTCTCACTCGCCTTAGTTCCTCACCACATGGACCTCTCTATATGGTTGTTTCCCCTGAATGAGTGATCCAACAGAGAGAGAGAGGGGAAAGCCACAATGCCTTTTATGACCTGTCTCAGAATTTCACACTATCACTTCTGTTGGTCATGATCTTAGTCTGCTCAGGCTACCATAATAAAATATCATAGAGGAGCCGGCTTAAACAACATAAAGTTATTCTCTCACAGTTTTGGAGGCTGGGAAGTCCAAGATCAAGGTGCCAGCATCATGGTTTGCTGGTGAGGGCCCTCTTCCTGTGTTGTAGACAGCCTTCCCACTGTGTCCCCACATGCCAAAGACAGAGAGAGCGAGAGAGCAAGCTCTCTGTTATGTCTTCTTATGAGGACACTAATCCCATCATGAGAGCCCCACCCTCATGATCCTCATGATCTCATCTGAACCTAATTACCTTCAAAAGGCCCATCTCCAAATACTGTCACATTGGGGGTAAGGGCTTCAACATAGGAATGGAGGCGGGGAACACAATTCAGTCCATACCAGCTGTATAAACAAATCCTGATATGATGTGGTAGGAGGCTGCATGAGGGTGTGAGTACCAGGAGGTGGGGCTCACTGGGGCCATCTTGGAGGCTTGAAGCCCCAGGGCTTCCGGAGGCCCCACCCCCAACCTCTGTTGGAGGCTTTGTCCCTCCTGATGGTGGCATTCCTCATTGCCAGCTCAGGCTGTGTCTATAGGTCTCCATGGAGTCTCTGCGAAATACATATCTTTGCCCTGGCGTGGTTGGAAGGGCACCTCATTCCCAGTGTGGTGTCCTCCTCCTGGGTCTATCAGCATCAGCCAGACTCATGCCTTTATAGTTCTCAGGTGTGTTTTAGAAACCAGTCTCTGTGATCTCTAACTGCAGGGAAAGCGGTCAAGTTCTAAAAGCCTTGTTACAATAATCTCTCCACAGCCTGATTTCTTAGGAGTCCAGTCCAATTTCCATTGGGCCTTAAGCTTTTATTAATTTTAGAATTCATATGCTAGTCCAAAAAAGTACAAATAGCAATAGCCAAAAGACCTTCAGGGAAATAATTTCTTTGGAAAAAACTGCTGAAAAACAACATACTGATTTAGCCATATGGAAACGGTTGCTGGGCTCTCTGCAGTAGACGCAGCTTTACCCTTTGGGTCTGCACGCTATGTGATTTCTTTCCTCCTGGCTCTTGCTCATGCTGTCTGCCCTGCCAGCCTCCTTCATCTGGCCACTCCTACGCACCCGTTTAAGCCTCTGTGTACACAGGGTTTCCTCCAGGAATCCTTCTCTCCCCTTGCTTATGTCCAGTCTGGGCTGGGCTACTGTGATTATCTCTCTGTAGTGCTCCTCAGAAGCCCTGTGCATGTACATCCGTCACTATTAAAACAGGCTGTTTAGTGATCTGCTTCCCCCCTGGACTGTAAGCTCCTCCTTACGGTTTATTCCTCTTTAACCTTTGCACATAGTTGCAGCTTACTAAACCCTTGCGGGATGACTGACTGGCTCACTGCCCGACAGAATACAGGATCTCCTTTCCCAGGAAGCTTGACTTGAATCTCCGCTAGGCGCAGGATAGAAAGGAAGACGCACTGGCTGCAGCACAAGAAGGCTCAGAAGCAGAACTCTTCTTGGTGAATGAAAGTAACAGTTGGTCACAGCCCAAGTGTGATCTGAAAGGGAACATTTAATATCAGACCACACCCTTGGATTTGGCTAGTTCTTCCTTATTTGAGGGTGTGTCACTCCCTTTTGTTAGATGTCGCACCCCATCAGGGAGGTGTTATTTGGTTCTATTTTAAGTGAGGAAAGAAGTTGGTGCCCTGAGGGTCTCTGGGCCTCTTATGAGTGAAGGGCTTTCATTACAGATCACTTGATATAATGGACTTAAATGAACACAGAGCTTGATGAGAAATACTGTATGATACGGCCCCTCGGCTTTCATTAGCTCAACGTCCTCTAGACTTTAGTGACAGACGCAGAAGTGGACCGATTCTGGGAGGTGACATAGTGACAGGCTTTCAGTTAGAACTAGATTCAAGTTCCAGTTTCCTCAAGGTCTTAGACAAGTCACTTAACCTTACTCAATCTCCCATTGATCAACTTTGAAGTAGAGACTATAATATACCTAATTGTGGAGTATTGTTGTCAAGTTTAAATGACATAATTTATATACAAGGAACCTAACGGAGATCATTAATAAATGTTTCCTCCTTTGCTTCTCTATACTTGTTTAGTGCAAGATCATTCACTCACAGTTCATCTCTGGCAACCTTCCCCAAGGAAGACCTCAGTCCTCAGTGGTTTAAGAATCACCTGGGCTCCTTGTTAAAAGGCAGGCTCCTGGCTCTGTCCCCAGAGAGTCTGGTGTGGGTCTGGTTATAGCCGGGCCATTGCATTTTTAACAACTGTCCCAGGTAATGCTGAGTCAGGTGGACTGTTTCCACATTTCTGGAGACATGATTTTAAAACTGCAAAATCTTTCTTTAGATTCGCACGGAGACTATTTTCATCAGCAAGAGCCCAAAGAAAAGCCAAAAGATTTGATTCTGTACTCTCCTGGGAAGTGGTGAGAAAAGCAGATAGTAAGCTGAGGAAGTAGAGGAGACGGTGGAGGAGGTGGTGGAGTATGGGGAAAGCTGGCATCTTTCTTGGCCTTCAGCACATCGGTCCATACTCCTCGGGGAGTGGAGAACAGGGAGAAATGGAGCAAGCAGATGGCTGCAGAAGTGGGAACCCATGGGGCTGGAGAACTTCCAGCTCACAACAAGTCAGCACTTTGAAGTCTGGCTTTATTGTCTTACTTTAGGGCTATAAATGTCCTCTTTGTCAGAGTCATTCAAAATTAAGCATCAGTATTTGTATGTAGCCCTGTGCCAAATATAAGACGTATTGCTATTAGCAGTGGTTTGGATTGCCCAGTCCTAGTGGCCCTTGTTAGAATGGGAAATTGAGAGGTAAGTAGACATCTGGTCAACCTGACTCTGGCAAAAGCCCCATTAAGGCCTGCAGTGTATCGGGGCCCAGGCTGTCTCAGCTTCACAGGCTCTCAGCAGGGCATTTTGCCAAAAAAAACACCTGGCAGGGGCTCCCAAAAAGATGGTAACAAACTAGGCAAACTAGGTGTGGGCTATTCCTGGAATTTCCCTCCCAATTCTTACTTCCTCCCCCTTCTCCCCTTCCCACCTTTAAACATCATTGGAATTCAGAACTATTGCTCTTTAAAGAAATGCAATCTGTTGTTTTAAGGATGCTCCTGTCCCATATAGTTTCCCCCTTCCTCACTTTGCCCAGCCACCACCTAGCCACAGGTATGGAAGGCAAGTGATACAAATTCTCAGTTCCGCATCTGTTCAACAAACATTTTTTTTTTAAATTGTCGTAAAATTTACAACCTTAATCATTTTTAAGTGCGTATCTCAGTGGCATTAAGTATATCCACTTTGTTGTGCTACCTCATTGCCATCCATCCACAGAATATTTTTCACCTTGCAAAACTGAGACTCCATACCTATTAATAATAACTTCCCATTTCCCTCTTCCCTCAGCCCCTGGAAACCACCATTCCACTTTCTCTGTGAACTTGACTACTCTAGGTGTCTCCACTAATGATTAGTGATGTTGGGCATCTTTTCATGTGCTTTTTTGGCATTTATATATCTTCTTTGGGGAAATTAAAAAAAAGTTTTTGATTGTCTATGGGTTGCATAACCAGTAGCCATTTCTTCTCATCTTCCTGGCTGAGGTGTAGTTTCATCTCTCCCTGACATGATTCAGGGGCAAATCCTGATTAGTCTGTCAGTGGTTCTCAGTTCTGGCTGCATATTAGAGTCACTAAGCGTGGCTTTTAAAAATACTTATGTCTGGGCCTCCTTCCCAGTCCAATGAAATCAGAATGTCTGGAAGTAGTCCTGGGCATTGGTGTTTCTAGAAGTTTCCTACTTAGCCCCAGATATTCAAATGTGCTGCCAGGATTGTGAACCACAGGTCTAAAGCAGCCACACTAGTCCCACTCCCCTTGACAGCAATTGGGTTAGGATTGGTCATGTGACATGAGGGATTCTAGAAAACAGTTACTTTTTCTTAAAATGAGACATGGGATGGGATGGGAGGTGAGAGGAAATGGTTTGTCTTCTTCCACTGAGGAGTCTTAGAGCTAGAGCAGTCCTCTTGGAACCATGAGAGGCACCAGCCTGAGGTCAAAGCAGGAAGGTATAGAATCTGGGTAGCTGATGATGTTGTTGAGTTGCCAATTTGATCCACCTTAGAGCCACCCTAACTCTGGAATTCTGATGTGCCATATTAAATGGCCTTCTTATTGAAGCTGCTTTGAGTTGGGGTTTCTGTTACTTGAGCTGAAAGTATCCGAATGGTACTTCGACTCTGTGTGGGGGATTTCAGGAAGCACACGACTATCCTTACCTGTAGGAAGGAACCAAGACACTGTCTTAAACAGACTTAACCCCTGGACTCTCAACGTTGAAAGTCTGAAGCTCTGCTCTCCAGGATTTTCAGGCTTCACTCAGAAGTCAGGTGAGACAGTGCAGGCCAAGTCCTTAAATCTGGGTCAGTTATAGGGTTTGGATACAACATGACAAGGGGAAAAAGTTGCATACATGAGAACATTCTGAGTCCAAGCCACATAAATATTTAGAGATTAAATTTAACACCTTGGTGTGATACCTGAGCCCAGACAAGTAACTTATTTAAACTAATGGCCAGCCAGGTAGTACTTACCAGGTTATGTGATTCTCAGGTTTCTAGCAGGAGTAATCTTCTTTAGCCTGTTCTTCCCTGGAAGAGATCTGGGTGTTATCGGATCAGGCCTCTTCTCTACTATAGTTTTCTTCAATTTTATCTGTGTGGGTGGCTTCTGAGTAGGTAGTGAATATCGCCATTTAGTGAGTCCCAAAGGTAAGGCTGAGTGAGGGCTCACATGGGACATTCCGTTGGCTAGCACGGTTTTCTGTTGATGTGTTAATTAGAGCACACATTCAGGACTGACAGATCCCGAGATACATCAAAATATTTTTTTAAAATGAACAATGATCAGATGCTTGCTAACAGCACTGTGAGACAGGAACCAGCCATAGGAAGGTTTGGGTTCAATATAAAATAGTGAAAAGAGTATGTATATCTCTAGGAAAGCCATTGAAGTGGAAAACATGAAAGCATACTTACGATTGACCCCTCAGATCTCTTTTTCTGATCTATTCTTATAAACAGTATCAAAATTTAAAATGAATGTTGAGAATTTATAAAGCTTATTCAGAGCTCCACCTATCAATAACTCACACCTGGCCTTTGAAATTGCTTGTTTGGCTTTGTGGTCTCTGTCATGAAGCCAAAGGCCTGCATTAGTATTCCTGAAACTCCTTAAAATAGAGACTTGCATAAAATGCATCTCAGTTTTAGAATGAATGTGAAAATGTTGGGAAAAAAGTACAAGAAGGGGAAAAGACCCATTTAATTGGACCAGCATTAATACTGGTTCCAGCGCTGTGTCATCTGAACAAAAGCAGCACAGTCACGCCCCAGCGCTGTCATTAGGTCTGTGAAGGCCCTTGAAAAGAAAGGAATTGTGGATGCAAAAACTAAAAGAAGATAAATCCTACCCATTGTGTAAAATATATTCAAAATTACTGCTAGAATTGTAGAAAACACAGAACGCTTTAGGAAGATAAAAGACAGCAGCATACACAGTGATAATTGCTGCAAATCTTAGTAAGGGAGGATGATTTCTTCTGGTCAAAACACAAATGCCACAAATGCCACCCTGGACAGTGTGTCAGCTTGTAAGGAGAGAAGAGGCTACATGCCAAGCTGGGAGTGGCTTGCTTGTTATAATAGACACTGGATGTCAGGAGAGGGGCTTCTGATGTTTAGGTAATTCGCAGAGATGTTCTGCTACTGGGCTTGTGCCTGTGAAGATGAGTAGGACTTAACAATGGGCACAGTGGCTTTCTTGGCACTTCTGGGCAATTTCTTTTCTTTTTCTTTTTCTTTTTTTTTTTTTTTTACTAATTTTTTCTAATTTTTTAGTAGAGACAGGGTCTCGCTCTTGTTTGGGCTGTTTTTAAACTCCTGACCTCAAGTGATCCTTCTGCCTCGGCCTCCCAGAGTGCTAGGATTACAGGCGTGAGCCACCGCGGCCCGGAATGGGCAATCTCTTAAAGGCATCTGTATGTGATGCTCTTTCCCACAAGCCCACCTTAGGGGGTGGGAGTATTGCGATATAATCAAGTCAGGGCTGATCCTGCCCTTCTGAGTGAGCCCACGCTGGTCATTCTTCCTTAAATAAAACCTCCAGAGACACTGCCTCACCCTATTTCTTTATCCTGAAAATAAAGACCACACACAAAGAGACCGAGAAAGAGAATCACAACCAGAGAAGCATCCAAATACAGAAACCTGGAGAAACAGAAGGACGAGAGGGAGTATGAGAATTGAAGATGAGAATTAAAAATGGAGATCTGGAAGGAAGAACACCAAAGAGGGCAGACTGAATTACGGAAGCAAGGTGGTGGTTCAGCCTTGGAAAAAATGTGAAAGTTCATCCCTCTAATACTGCATTTCCCAGGATACTAAACCTTTGGTAAGATAAGTTTGAAGAACACTGTATCTAAGCCTATCTCACTCTGGCAATTTAAATACAAAACAGCTTATTAATGGCTCTGAGAAGCCATTAATAATGGCTCTGAAAGAAACTGATATAACTCATACATTTATCTAAACACAGAACTTCTTTTTCTTTTCCTTTTTTTTTTTTTTTTTTTTTTTTGAGACAGAGTCTCCCTCTGTTGACTGGGCTGGAGTGCCGTGGCGTCAGCCTAGCTCACAGCAACCTCAAACTCCTGGGCTCAAGCAATCCTCCTGCCTCAGCCTCCCAAGTAGCTGGGCCTACAGGCATGTGCCACCATGCTAGCCAATTTTTTCTATTTTTGGTAGAGACAGAGGTCTTGCTCTTGTTCAGGCTGGTCTTGAACTCCTGAGCTCAAGAGATCCTCCTGCCTTGGCCTCTCAGAGTGCCAGGATTATAGGCATGAGCTGCTGCGCCCAGCCCAGAACTTCTTTTTCTACAGTACCCCATTCTAGTAACATCCTATTGGGCTAAAGTTTACAGAGGTCTAACATTTGTTATGTGCTGTTGTAGTGTACAATGGTCCTCCCAATCCACAGAGGCTAGTTCTAAGACCCCCAGTGAGTGCCTACAACTGCAGATAGTACTGAACCCTATATATACATGTTTTTTCCTACACATATATATCCATGATACAATTTAATTCATAAATTAGGCAGATTTAGAGATTAAAATAGCTAATAATAAAGTTGAACAATTATAACAACATATTGTAATAAAAGTTATATGAATGTGGTGTGTCTCCCAAAATATTGTACTATTTTCAGACTGTGGTTGACCACGGGTAACTGAAACTGTGGAAAGCAAACTGAGAAAAGGTGGTGGTTGTGGGAGGGGGGGACTACTGTATTTAGTAAATATGGTGGCCACAGAAAAAGTGTTTAGTTATAGGAAGAAACATGATACAACAGGAAAAACTAGGTTAGGAGTCAGGTGAACGAGCTGACGTCAGCTGCTGACTCTATTCAATTCTGCATATCTGTGTAGAAAAAATATTATATGCAGCTTATATTGCTGAAAATCCAAAATCAGAAAGAATTCAAATGGCAGTACGGTTTAGAATCCGGCTTTTCTCCTAAGCAGATTAATCAGCTTGTCCAAGTCACTTTACCTCTCCGGGCTTCAGTTTAAGCATTCGTAATGTTGGGGGGAGTTAGGCATCAGGATCTTACGATCCTGCCACACTTTAAAACCTTATGTATCAAAGGAGCTCTGATAAAAAAAATCCTTTCAGTTGGTACCATGCAACTCTCCTCATACCTATCAAAAAAAAAAAAAAGAGTCAAACAACTTACAAGTACCTTGACTTCCCACTCGGAACTCAAGGGAACCAAATTATTTTCTTCTACCGTGGAACTCAACACAGACTGAAAACTAGCCTTGTCACTGCCTTTAGGTGTAAAGCAAAGTCCTTGAAGTGTCTACCTTGGACTCTCTTAACGCTCTTTTAGGTGAAAATCATAGGTACCCAACTTAGGCTTATTTAAGGAAAATAGGGAATTTATTGACATTATCTGACAACTAGGATATCCAGGATTGCATCTAGCTTTGGGAACAGAAAGATCTGAGGACCCAAACAAGGTTACATGGATGTTGCCTCCCTTGATCTCTCTGCTCCGCCTTCTTCTCTGTGGGCTGTGCTGCCAGGCAGGCTCTCTACGTGGTGGCAAAGATGGCTTTCTGTTGCACAAAGCTTCATGGTCCTTAACTGTCATGCTTGAAAAAAGAGGTAGTGCTTACTCCAAATATTTCACGCAAAATAATAATTGCTAAGAATTACTGAGCACTTACCACACGTCAGTCACTGTTCTAATGCACATGTATGAACTTATCTGGGCTTCATAACAACTCTAGAAAGTAGGTATTACTACTACATTTCCATTCTACAGACAAGAAAAGTAAGGCTCAGAGAGATTAAATAGCTTGCCTACTTTCTGTGTGTGTGACCTTGGGCAAATGATTTAACCTCTCTGTGCCTCAGTTTCCTCATATGTAAAAACGCCAATAGCAACTATCTCCTGGGCTATTGTGAAGATTGGATAGGTATACATAAGAACTGATGAAGAGTATCCAACACGGAATCACTGCCTACAACGAGAAGCCAATAATTCTTGGTAGTTTTCACTTGCCATTCTCTCATTCTCTGCCTCTTTCCCTTTAATGGTAAAAAAAAAAAAAAAAAAAAAAAAAAAAAAAAAAAAATTCAACTTTATAAACTCCACAGTCTCTTGTGGCATTAAGTAAGATGGAAAGTAAGTACAGGGAAGGAGGCCCAAAGCAGCAGAGCCAGAGCAAAGCTGGGACCAAGATGTAGTGTCCATGTTGGGAGATGGAGCTGAGAATAAAAACAAGGTCAAGGCTGTTTATCTAGCCTAGATGGGACAGACAGGAAAACCTTTAACTGAAAGCCTCTTATATGGCTCCCGCTGGGGCAGGAGCCAGCTTCAGAGTGTGCCAGCAGGACAGCTGCAGGTGGTATCTCCTTCTCCCCACGAGGGAGATGGTAATGAGTTAACCTGGCTAGAGAGAGAGTATGGAACCCAAGCGAAGGTCATATCTTGACAGGAAGCCTTTTATTGATGGTGGTTACACGAAGAGATGGTGCTAAATAGTATTCATAAATTATTTGGCAAGTTTCACAACAAAGATAGGATCTTATAGAAAATTTAACACATGCCCTGGCAAAAAATACCTCTTAACTCAATTGTGAAATATCCCGTCAAACTGACACATTATTGAGGCTGGTTTCTGTTAGAACTGGAACAGCTATTCTGGAATTCCTGACCAAGTGATGGGTGCCTGGACTCAAAACTATTCAAAGGCTCCATATTTCTCGTATACTGTTCTTTGAAATTAGCCAATGTTTCTAACCTCTTTTAACGTGCAGTTCCCAACCTATTAAACAGAGACACCAAGTGAAAGCTTGCAATCTCTTTATCTTGAATACTTCGCCTTGATGTGTGTGCAGGAGCTATGCCACCTGAGTTACCGAAGTTGGGCAAGGGAAAGACTAAAGTGATACCCCCAATGCCAAAGTGTCTAGCAAAGTCCTGATCCCTCAGTGCTTGTTGGCAGGCGCCAAGCATCACAAGACTCCAAGAGCACAGAAGGAGAAGGCAGGACACCTCCAATGACAAACATCTCTGAATTAGGGAAGTTTTTTAATGTCAATTTGACTCTTCTTCTCATGAAAGCTGGTTGCCATGATGATGGAAAAGGTCTAAACATGGGATAGAATGATAAAATACTGTGGGAATTATTTTATTATAACACATATAAGCTTTGCTCACAATGGGCACTTTTGATCTGGGTAGATATTAATACATTTACTACTTTGGTATTTTGCTTAATGTCAAAATATCTGTAAAACACCCTCAGATGCTCTGAAACACAGCTATCATCTTGTCATCTCTATATGACCCCAGAATCCTGACTGACTACAGCCACATAAAAGAAGATCCTGGCATTGGTAACAGAAAGAAACAATGTGGGCTTAAATGCAACTGTTTACTTTTAGTTCACTTTGCATGAAGCAACCATTATTTATGACATTAATCAGTCTGAAAGTCTAATGTGATAAATATGCTTCCTCCAATATGCCTTTTCTGTGGTAGTCATTTGGGGCTATCCCTTCCTCTTCACAGTGCCTTGAGCATACCTTTCCATAGCACTGTACCATGTCCTTCTGGTTATCTTGCCCATGCCCATGCCAGACTGTCGGTCCCTTGAGGACATCTTTATATGCCACTGCCTAGCACATTGCTTAACGTATAGTGAGCACACAGGAAATATTTACTGAATAAATACTTGCCCAAAAAATTAAAGAAATTTAAAAGATATTCTTTAAATGAATAAATTTCCTGTTGCAGTATGATTGAATGAGCTCCAACTGGCTGATCTGCCTACAGAAAACAACTATAAACTCTGGATATGTGTGTATGTGTGTACACACTTACCTAGAGAGTAATCAGACATTGGAGAGCAAACAAAGACAAGCAGATTTTGGAGAGGATTTGAGCCTTGGAAGAAGAAAATTAGTTTTCCCATTTTTATGGCTTTCTAGTCTTAGGAATTGCCCCAATCTGCACCATGCAGGGTGGCTAAACTTCATTAGAAAACCTTTAATCTTCAGTCTTTTTTTTTTTTTATACAGAATCTCGCTTTTTCACCCAGGCTAGAGTGCTGTGGTGTCAGCCTAGCTCACAGCAACCTCAAACTCCTGGGCTCAAGCGATCCTCCTGCCTCAGCCTCCTGAGTAACTGGGACTACAGGTGTGCAACACCATGCCTGGGTAATTTTTCTATTATTAATAGAGATGGGGTCTCACTCTTGCTCAGGCTGGTCTTGAAGTCCTGACCTCAGGTGATCCTCCTGTCTCAGCCTCCCAGGATGCTAGGATTACAGGCATGAGCCATCCTGCCTGGCCAGAAAACCTTTAGTCTTTATGGTCTGTATAACAAGAGAACAGTTTCAGGCAAACAGAACTGCTGGAAAGTGAAAGAAATTCTGAAAAGGAAAGAGGCAGAGAGGGGTACCTCAAATTTTGTGCATACATAAATTTTGCCCAAGTCTCTGGCTGATCCTTGAGCCATGTGTTCATCAGGCAAAATTCAAGCAACCTACTTAGGGAGAAAAGAATTGAACTGAAACTTAACACATTGACTGCCACACTAGAAAAAAATGTTTTTCCTTGGGGCTATGGTGTTTTATTATGAAAATAGACTAAAAACTTAAAAAATAAAACAATTCTTTCTAATTTAATGAAAAATTGTTATTTTTTTATTGTTTTCTGTGTGCGAGTTATATGCAACTTGAAAAGTAGTTCTCGGCCGGGCGCGGTGGCTCACGCCTGTAATCCTAGCTCTCTGGGAGGCTGAGGTGGGCAGATCATTCTGAGCTCAGGAGTTCGAGACCAGCCTGAGCAAGAGTGAGACCCCGTCTCTACCAAAAATAGAAAGAAATTAATTGGACAGCTAAAAATATATATAGAAAAAATTAGCCGGGCATGGTGGCGCATGCCTGTAGTCCCAGCTACTCAGGAGGCTGAGACAGTAGGATTGCTCGAGCCCAAGAGTTTGAGGTTGCTGTGAGCTAGGCTAACGCCACGGCACTCGCCCCAGGAAAGAGAGAGAGACTCTGTCTCAAAAAAAAAAAAAAAAAAATTAAAATATGAAAAAACAGAAATATACGACCCATTCTCAAGAGAAAAGATGACCAACTGAGATCAACCCAGAGTAATCCAGATATTGGAATTAGCAAACAAGAAATTTAAAGCAGTTATTTTAACTGTGCTGTGACATAATAGAAAAATATCCTTGAAATGAATAAACAAATGAGAAGTTTTAGTAGCAAAATAGAAACAATAAAGAGCAAAATAAAAATTGTAGAAATGAAAAATTATAACATCCAAAATAGAAATACACTGTATAGGCCTATCAGCAGACAGGAGATAACCAAGAAAAAAGTTAGCGAAGTTCAGGATGGATAAATGGAATTATCTACTCTGAAAAAGAGAGAGAAACCAGATTAAAAAAAAACGAACGGAGTCACAAGGACCTGTGGGACAAGCAAAAGATTTAACATATGTGTGATGAGAGACCCAGAAGAAAAAGTGAAAGAGAATGGAGCAGAAAACATATTTGAAGAAATAATGACCAAAAACTTCCCATATTTTATGAAAGAAATAAATTTACAGTTTTAAGGAAATCAGTGAAACCCCCAACAGGATAAATATGAGGAAAACCACATAAGCACATCACACTAAAATTTCTAAAATTTAAACATAAAGAGAAAATTCTGAAAGCAGGCAAGATGATGACATATTACACAGAGGAAAACAGTCATTCAAATTACTGATAACTGCCCATTGGAAACTATGGAGACCAGAAGATAGTAGAACATCTTTAAAGTGCCTAAAGATAAAATGTCATTAGAGGATTCAATATCCAGCAAAAACATTTTTCAAGGAAGAAGGCAAAATAAAGATGATTCTAGATAAAAGAAAATCAAGAGAATTTGTCATCAACAGACTTGTACTGGAAAAAATGTTTAAGGAAATTCTTCAGGTTGAAGAAAAATGATACCATTTGGAAACTCGGATCCTCAGGAATGAATAAAGAGCACCAGAAATAATAAATATCTGGATATAAAAGACTAAATAAAAGACTATTTTCCTCTAGTTAAAAAAAATGCATCTTTAAAGCAAAAATTGTAACATTGTCTTGGAAGGTTTATATGTAAGACAACGACAACTAAAGCATACAGAATGGTGGCATAAAAAGACTTATATTATTACAAGTTTTCTGTACTTGACACGAGGTCGTTAATATTAATTCTAAGTAGACTGTTTAAGGATGTACACTATAATTTGTTAGATCAACCGCTGAAAAGCAATACAAAAAGGTATAGCCAAAAATGCAATAGATAAATTAAAATAAAATTCTGAAATATATTCAATTAATCCACAGGAAAACAGAGAAGAGTAGAGGGGAAAAAGCAGAGGAGATAAATAAAAAAAACAAATGATAATACGGTAGACCTAAATCCAACCATATCAGTAATTACATTTAATATTAATGGACTAAATAATTCAACTAAAAGGCAAAGACTGTCAGAATGTATTTTAAAAAAAGCAATACCCCACTATATGCTTTCTATAAGAGATGCAATTTAAAAATAAGATTCAGGTTGAAAGCAAGTAGATGAAAAAAAATACACCATGTAACAGTAAGAATTGGAAGACTGGTGTGGCTATACCAGTACTAGATTACATAAACTTCAATACAAAAGATATTATCAGAGATAAATCATTTTGTAAGGCCAGCATAACCCTAATGCCAAAACCTGACATAGACATTATCTCCCCCTCCTAAAAAATGTAACCTGATAAACTATAGATAATCAAAGAAATACATTTGGACATCTTCATCTCTTTTCATAATATAAAATCACCAATTTATCAGAAAGCCACTGCAATCATAATTGTATATGTGCCTAATAAGAGCTTTGAAACATATAAAGCAAAAATTTACAGAATTAAAGGGAATAATAGGCATTCCACAATCATTACTGAAGATTTTAACACCCCTTTTAGCAATTGATAGAAATAGACATCAGTAAAGACATAGGTGAAATGAATGATACTATTGACCACATTGATATAAATTAATATTTATAGAACACTATATACTACATAATATGCATTCTTTCAAATGTACAGAGTATGTTGACCAAGACAGACCATTTGCCAGACCTGAAACAAATATCAATAAATTTAAAATCATTAAAATCACACAAAGTATGTTTTCTAACTACACAGAATTACATTAGATATCAATAACAAATTATGTAGGAAAATACCAAATATTTAAAAATTAAATAACATTCTAAAACAATCTG
The DNA here is from genome assembly GCA_004363605.1 of Indri indri. Lineage (NCBI taxonomy): Eukaryota > Metazoa > Chordata > Mammalia > Primates > Indriidae > Indri > Indri indri. The sequence goes on from RJWJ010000747.1 coordinate 69,389, forward strand.
TGAGTCAAAGAAGAAATTGCAAGCAAAACCTTAAAAAAATTTCTGAACCAAATGATAATAAAAGTACAATATATCAAAATCTGTAGGATGCTGCTAAATCTGTGCTGAGAGGAAAATTCCTAGCTTTCATTGTTAATATTAGACAAGGAAAAAGGTCTAAAATCAATCACCTAAGTTTCCACCTTAAGAAGCTATTAAAAAAGTATAGTAAATCCCAAGTACATAGAAGGAGCATAAGAACAGGAATCAATGAAATAGAAAATCAGATAAATAATGGAGAAAAATTTAATAACTCAAAAGCTGGTCCTTTGAAAGCAATAAAATCACTAAACCCCTAGCTAAACAAATCGAGAAAAATAAAAAGAGAAAATACATACTACCAATATCAGGAGTGAGAGAAGAGTTACTACTACAGATCCTATAGAAATTTAAAGGATAAAAAGGACATATTATGAACAATTTTATTGTCAACAAATTCAAAAACTTAGATTAAATGGGCAAATTCCTTGGAAAATACTATTTATAACACAGACACAACATGAAGCAAAAAATCTGAATTACCTTACACATTATATTAAAGAAGATAAATTAATAACTTAAAGAAAACTTTCAACCAAGAAAACTCCTGGCCACAGATTTCACTGGTGAATTGTGTTAAACATTTAACAAGAAGTTAACATCAATGATATACAAATTTTTTGAGAAAACATAAGGAGGGAACACTTCCCAACTCATTTTGTAAGGCCAGCATAACCCTAATGCCAAAACCTGACATAGGCATTATCTCCCCCTCCCCAAAAATGTAAACTGATAAACTATAGACAATCAAAGAAATACATTTGGACATCCTCATCTGTTTTTGTTGTGTGGACAGTTCTTCAAACAAATTTTACAAACACATATAAAGTATTTCTTATTAATTTATCAGAAAAGAGGAAGTACTAATTTTAAAATGTATGGTGTCCACCAAGGAGAACTGGTACATTCTTAAGGAAATTAACTCCAAAATGTGACAGAATTGGCCTCCTATATCATCAGTTTCACAGTTTGTCCAGTCCTATCAATCAGTGGTTTAAAAAAAGAAATGGATTGCACAAAGTTGTCTATCTGGGAAGAAAGGGCATTACTCTGAAATCTATTTTGGAACACCTTGATCATCAGAACGTAGGCCGGGCAGAGGGCATAATTGGGTGATGTGAAGAAATCTGAGCAGAGGCTCCTCTGACCCTACTACACACATCACCATGCAAGAACACCGTGCAGCTCACAGCTCCACTGCTAATGTTTGATTTCATGTATTTATAGAGCTCTCCTCCCTTTGTCCAGCAGCAAGGACAAATTGCCTTCGTGAATGGTGAAAAAGAGTATCCTGAATATATATGCTAACTGGAACTTTCCTGGTTATCATGCAAATTTGACATAATTGAAGAGACTAGGAGCTTAGAGTCTATTTAAATTTGACTGTATAAAATCTAAGTACAGTATTTTATCTGCGTAGATTATGTGCTTTCATTATGAAACCTGAGACCTCTGCTTAACCTCAGAATTTATCTCTACCTTCATCACTTTTTCTTTCTCATCATCTCACAGAAATCACGTTGCCTCACCTTGGATTCTGTTCATGGTCAGAGCTGGTCACATGGCCCTGCAGAACTGCAGGGGACTGGGAATTGTGGAGAATAGATGTAATATTTGGTGAACGCACCTCTTTCTCTCTCTCTTTCTTTTTCTCTATCTCTCATTCTGTCTTAGAGCTTTTGTTTCCCATGTTTGGGGATCTCCAAAATTGAACTTCAGCTGTATGCCACTTAAATTTACTTTTTGGCAGAAGAGTTTGCAGTTTACGTGATACATTCACTGTTTCATAAAATTTGGATATATGAAATGATTTTCAGGAATAATAATTCCACAGTGATGACAATCAACTCAATTCAAAACATGGTAACAGTAGGTTTGCCTAATTAAAAGTGATTAAATAACTTTATGCTTATTTACATTTTTCAATTCTACAATAAGCATATGTTACTTCTACAATTCAGGAGAAAATTTCAAAGAAAAAACTATTAAGTAAAAGGCACACAACAAGAAGGAAAAATAGAAGAGAACTCTGGGGCCACAGTGTTTGAAAAGAGTGACCTCTTCCAGGCCAGGCTTCTGCCATTTGGCACTTGGCCCTTGAAATCTCTCTTCACCTTATGAGTTAAGCCCTGCACAACACTCGTATGTGAGATCAGAGAGCTACAGAGCACTGTGGGCTAGAAAGCTAAAGAATTGCATTTGCTGATTTCTGAAAATAACAAGCACATCTCATTTTTTTTTTTTTAGCACAAACATTTGGTTTAAGAGAAATAGCAGAACCTGACTCCTATCACTAAGTCCTCGCCTGAGACCTAGTCACAATTCTTGCTCTCCCCATGTAAACATTTATCTCTCCACAGCACCTTAAAGCACCTCTCCATTGTATGGATCCACACAGCTAATTTTTCTATTTTTGGTAGAGATGGGATCTTGCTATGTTGCCCAGGCTAGTCTGGAACTCCTGGCCTCAAACGATCCTCCTGCTTCAGCTTCCCGAAATGCTTGGATTTCTGCCATAAGCCACTGCACCTGGCTAACCATGATCCTTGTAACCAAAGGCTCCTTTTTATAACGAGGACAGACACTGCTGGAATACATCTGATGGACATGAAATAGAATAAACCTATCTGGCCCATGGGACTAAGCCTCAAGACACTGGACTCATTAGGACGTGCTCATGCAATGGGTAAAAAGACTGACCTCATGGCTATGATCTAATTGGTCAATTTGGAAATACCAGCATTCTCTTGCGCCAGCATGCATACTAGCCTACATGCTAGTTGAGAAAGAAACAGTAAAACATTCCAGCAGGTACAGGGGAACAGTAAACATCGACTTAAGGAAAGTTGGGACAAAAGAGTCTATATGTAAAGAACATAGGAACTCTACATGTAAAAGATCAAGCGCTAGCATGTAGCGTGTGTGTTTGTGCATGTGGGTGTGTATTATATGCGTGTTTATTTCCAGCCTCTGACTTTCCGAACCTTTCCCACTAGAGGGGTAAATGAGGGATTTGGAAAGGTCCATTTTCTAGTCCTGGTTCTGCCCTTAACTACCCGCGTAAACTAAACTAGTCATTTTACATTTATAGGCCTCAGTTGTAATTTGAGTGCATCGTAACAGAAAATTTCTAAGCTTCCTTCCAGTTCTCAAACTCTATGGCTTGAAGCACAATTTCATGTGATCGTTTTATTAATATATGTGACTTTAGATTTTCCTTGTAGCTACTTTTATGACATTGTTAGTCAAGCCGATGATTGATTTGACCAGAGTCCTTTGTCAGGAAATTAGCTCCCTATTGTATCATTATTTTTGCAGGAAAATATGAGCTGCTCTTTAATTACTGTAATGGATATAACGTATATTATAATTTGTAGCCCGTTAGTTATTAATAACAAACATCTGTGGTCGAGCTGCCTCTGCTGTTTGGGTGGTTCCTGGGAAAGGCAGATACTCTTTATGTACCCATTATTAACAAAAATTAACCCAGAGATGACCTGGACAATGCTCCAAGCACACCACCAGTGAGTGATACAGGAACACTTTCAGTTCATTCTCTTCCCTCCAGATGGAGCTGGCATCACTGATGGCACCTGGTATTGGAGGGCTAGCACACCAGTGTTGTCTCTGCTCTTCATGGTTTGACAAAAGATGACTCATGAAGACTCAGGCAACCCCAGTACCTCAAAGTCCCATGTCCTGAGATGAAAATGGAAAATGTGGTGACTGGAAACAAGAAGTTCACACAATCCCAACCCAGGCTACCACAAAGCCACCTTAATCCTTCTGTAACTCTCTGAGTCACTCAGCAAACCCACCACAAATCGTTTTAATTCTAGACCAGCTTCCCCAAGCTACCCAGCTACCTATGCCACTTCCCTTTTATCAGTGAAAGGAATACACAGTCTAGAAAAATTTTTTGGGAAAAACATATCACTTCGACAAATATTTTTGAATGCCTCCAATATTGCGGCACTGTTTTGGACACTGGGGATACAGCTATGAATGACACGAACATCTTTCATGGAGTTTACGTTCTAGTCGGCTCCATGGCTGACAAAAATAAAACATGCTTTTTAGATTCTTCTTCGTACCTTTTAAACATACTCCAGCTTGTCATGATCTTTCTTAAAATGTGGCATCCCCAAATGGAGTGGAAACTCCATCCGAGTATTCTAAAATGGAACCTGGCTTTCCCGATCATAATGAAATTATAATTTTAACATTTATATTGACCTTCGTCAAGGTAGGAGGATCAAACATGTTTTACATTTGTTGGCTTGATTTATAACTCTTAAATATTTACACCTGTGGGATATGAGCCTCCATTTGTACTCTGGTCTGAGGTCCCACCAGTATTAAGGGTCTGTGTGTTGATGGGAGAGTGTTGTTCCCCGCAGAATTAGTTTCTTACTCATGGCATCAAAATCTGTAGTTTAAATCCAATTTTATCCAAACAAATTAGCAAAATAGTGTAACTTTTGTTAGGTACTTTCTGTTGCAAAAAACAGAGATTCATGAAGGTTAGCTGAAGCAAGGGAGCATTTGGTATAAGAATTTACATGGTATACAAGGGCATTCTTGCGACTCCAAGAACAGGAATTACAGTGCAACTTGGCCTTGCAGAGAGGCAAAGTAGAGCTAAGGTGGCTCCAAGGACCTCAGCAGGAGGGGTGGTCAGCTGGTGCCCTGGCGATAACATGACTCTAAGCCACTGCTTCTCCAGATGCATTTTTTTTCTGCCATTTTTACTTGGATTCCTCCAAACCGTATCTCCTCTCTCCTCATAGCTGCTTCTTATTTGTGATCCGGCTGCTCGCAGGGGCTCTCCGTCCCCTCCAACGGAGTGTGTTTTCAGCATTTCCTCAGGCTGCTGCCTGCCTGATTTGCTCCGTATTTCTCAATTCAAGATGTCAAGGACAAGAATCGAACTGGATCTCCTCGCTCCTTTTGAGAAATACTGTTCATCTGGGCCAATTCATAGCCAGGTTCCTGGTCTGACTGATACATTTGGTGGGGCATGGCTGCCAGCTTGGCCGTTCTGTGTTCGGTGCACAGCCCTATCCAACCAGCTGTCGCTGGAGGGGATCACGCAGTAGAAAACACGGCTGCTGAGGGCTGGCTCGGTGGCAGGGCCCGTGGAAGAGGCAGTTTTCCTGAGAAGTGGCTGTGGGCACAGCAGACACCACGACTTCCAGTGCAGTGGTTGTGGCGAGTGTGCCAGCCTCCCTGTCATACTTCCTACATATTCTTCAAGAAAACAGTTCATTTCCTGATTAACCACAATACACCACCATAGCACGTCTATTAGTGGAACGCCAACCACGAATATATATTTCTTCTTTCTGTGGCAGGGATAAGGATTATTAAATTTTCTACCATCAGTGGTTCTGCCTCATTTTTCTGAGGTGCATAGGATAATGCTTCTTCCTCAAAATGTACATAATTCACTCTAGGTGGGGTCTGCGCCCCACTTAGTGGGGGCGGGCAGGAAAGATCTAGATAAGGCATAAGCAGAATGTGAGGGTTGGGGTCCTGGGATCGATCCAGAGCTGGACTTGCCAGGGGGTAGATTGATGACTCTGAACCAAGGTCTTCGCAAAATGCCAAGGAAAAAGATTGAGAGAGCCACGTCCAGGTTGCAAGTCCAGAGGGCACAACGAGGTCAAAAAACAGGAGACAATCCAAGGATCAGGAATTGGCAGAAGTGGAACAGATGGAGGGTGATGTGAGAATCGCTGAGACAGAGGCCCAGGTGTCTGCGTTTGCTTTTATGAACTTGCCAGGCGGTGCGTGGTGGACGCTGCAGAAGAGCCTGTTTCTTTTCCTTCTCCCTTTAGTCCTGGTCACATTCCAGCCTCTGAGAGTCATTCCAACTCTCCTCCAGCACCTTGGAACCTTTTACTTTCTGCTGGGATTGTTTCTTCCTGTGTGTCTCAGAACTCTCCAATTTTTTTAATAACCCAGAGTTCAGTGTGACTTGTCTCAAGCCCTTTAACCAGCTTACTTTAAAGAACACAGTCTGGAAGATGAATTTCACACCTGCCTTACAGGTCACGCTGAAACCATTCCCTCAGCGTGTGCATGCTTGGAGATAAGGAACCGCAAGCTTTGTGTCTTCCCCAAGGAAACTCTGCTCCTGTATTATTCATTCCTGGCAAGAGGTGCTTTATACACTTCACGTTGCAATTCCGCCCCCCACCCCCATAATGTGCAAAGGAGAGGTAACAGTTACCAAGGTCACATGTTACGACATCTCTGCTATGGTCCCACATCATCTCACAGATGCACACCCAATTCTTTTGGTGGGGTAATCTACACAATGACAAGCAATATTACCTTGTTCACACACCTGCCCATGTGTGGCACATTCCACACCCTTACTAGGTCTGAAAGAGACAAACGCACAGCTTTATAGTCAAAGACGATGCCATTGATAATTCCAAAGAGAAAAATCTCTTGAAATGGATCAACTAACCCTAAGACCATTAAAATGTCACTGCTCCTAAGGACAACATTCTAAGATCAATCATCAGTTGTCCTGCTCACAAAGGACCAAGTAAGTCTGAACTCACATTTCCACCTGGAACAACTTTTCTTGTTAAACACTCAAAATATCTGTGAAGTCACCAAACCAAGGGTGACCTCTAAGGGTAGGGTGTGTGTAAGTGGGGAAAAGGGGTTTGTACCTGGAATTCCTATTTAAAATGCATTTATAAATCATGGTCCAGGATGCCTGAAATCTTACTATTAGTGCTGTATCACGGGAGCATTGGAAACAAAATGGAGTTTTGTGGACTGGCATAGCGGTCAGACTCTCAGTATTAGCTCCAAAGAAGCAACTTACAATTTTTGGGAACGTATCTTACTCATAATTTTGGGGCTGCCTCTAGTGTGTTTATCCGATCTCTTATAACTCTTTGTATAACAGAACACAATTTTTGTTGATAAATCATCAGTTATTACTTAAAGCAAACTCTCATCTTTCAAAAGCAATATTTTCTCCCTGAGAAAATGTTTTTCCTGGTCAGACTTGGTGGCTCACACCTATAATCCCAGCACTTTGGGAGGATGAGGTGGGAGGATTGCTTGAGGCCAGGAGTTTGAGACCAGCCTGGGCAACATAGCAAGACCTCGTCTCCACAAAAAAAAAAAAAACCAGAAAAATTACCTGGGCATGGTGGTGTGCACCTGTAGTCCCAGCTACTTAGGAGGCTGAGGCAGGAGGACTATTTGAGCCCAGGAGTCTGAGGTTGCAGTGAGCTACAATGACGCCACTAACCCTGTCTCAAAAAAAAAAAAAAAAAATGGAAAAAAAATGTTTTTCATGCCGCTTTCGAGGTGCCAGTTACTTGGTACTATTCCAACAGCCCTTAATTCTGTTTGCACTAGCAACTTATAAAGAACTGGTCACTTCACCTGAAATTTCTACCTATTCATTTACTCAATTGCGACATTAAGCAGGCATTATCTTGTTCAAGGCTATACTTCAAGAAATATTTAACTGTTTACCAGTGGCCTTTGATGGGGGAAACTGTTTATTGAATACACAGCATTTGCAACACCTGGGAAGAATTTAAATTGCCCAGAGAAAACCTTCATCACAGTTACCACCAATTATAAAATGGCAAGGAAAATCATTTCGCCCATGAACTTACTGTAGTAACTTACCTCCTCATTAACATAAACATGTAACAGGAGTATCATCTGGCCCTCTGACACTAGTACGTAGAGTGTTCTGAAGTAGTTTAGAACTTACGCCAACACAGGCCTTTCTCAAACAACCAAGTAGTATTTTCTGAGTTTGCATAGTGGAGAAAATACAGGTACTAAAAGACACGTTTACCTTTTTAATATGCAGTTCAATTGTTTTTCTTCAACAGTAACTTCATCTAATGTGCCATCAGAGGATTTGCAAGTGGAGTTAAACTGCTGCCCATCACAAAATCCTTTTTCTCCTAAACTCTTTATAAAAACTCCCCTTTCTGTGTACACCTAAAATAATTAGCTACTTGTAAAGAAAGTACACATAGCAACAGTATACATTTGAGTTGCTTTCCCCACATCTGTTATCTTATTTAAGAGCAAGGGGTTTGAGAATCAGTAAGAACTGAGCTCAAATTGTGACTGTCACAGTGAATATGACCTTGGAATAGTCACTTAAACTCTCTGGATCTTAGTTTTCTAACCCATAAAATGGGATTAATAATAAATATGACTTCACTGGGTAGTAAGGATTAAATGGCTAATATTTGCAAATTTCTTAGCACAGATGTATACGTTCAATATATGGTAGATTTAATAATTATTCTTTAATAATTCCAGGCCAGGCACAGTGGCTCAGGCCTGTAATCCCAGCACTTTGGGAGGCCAAGGTGAAGGACTGCTTGAGCCCAGGAGTTTGAGACCAGTCTGGGTAACATGGCAAGACCCCCTCTCTACAAAAAAATAAAATAAACTTAATAATTGCCCCAACTTTTGTAAGTCTGCCAGGCAGTTACAATTATCCCTGCCTGGACAGATGAGTTTAAGCGACTTAAACAGGGTTAAACAATTCATTAGTGGCAGCACCAGGGAATCAGATTCCAGGCCCCAGGAAGCCCACCCCCACACTGCATCACCCCCAGTCAACCTTATAGACTTTTATAGAATGGGACGCTGTGTCCAGCACAAGAAGAGAATTCTCCTTCGTGAAGGTCAGTGCCACAGGATGGGAAAGACCATGAGTGACCATAGGCTTCAGTACTGGAAACTCCTCAGGTTTTCCCAAGCAAAGGATAGCTGGACCAGAGGTATCTGCAATAATCACATTCCCCTGGTGATCAAAGGTCACGGCAGAGGCAGTTATTTTGGAGGGAAAGAAGAGGCTCAGCCCAAAAGTATCCACCTGGCCGATGAGCTGCATACTTGAGCTAAACACCTTCACCCTGGTGCTGCAGGCCCCAGTCCCCAGTGCCAGGGGGTGCTCTAGGACTGCAATGGCCCCGGTGAGCCAAGACACGGCCACCCCTCGGGGGTTGCACAGATGAGCTTGCAACCGTTCGGTTCTCCGAAGGACCCCTTCCGCGAAGTCGACTTCCAGAAGATGCAGGGACCCTGCCTCCGCATCAGTCACCACGACCCCATTCTGAGGGGTGGTCTCTACAGCCCAAGGTAAGGAGAATTCTCCTCCAATGACGAGCTTTATCTGACCAAAAAAATCAAACACTTTGATGGAACGATCGCCGGCATCAGTGACAACCACATGGCAGTCGTTGGTGACGGTGACATCTAGTGGGTACCTAACGTCTTGGGCAGCGTCCCCCTTCTCTCCAAACTGATGCGCACATCCTCCCCCGCAGTCAAAGATCTTGACCCGCCTCTTGCCGTCGTGCACCACCACGACCCGCCCTGTCTTGGGACAAAGCGCCAGCCCGGTGGGGTTGACCAGGGTCCCCCAGCCGCCGAAGGCGTGGTGGCAGGTGAGAGCCCCGGGAGCGCAGGGGGCGGTGCGGGGGGCGGCCGGAGACGGGCGAAGCGCGGAGCCCAGGAGCTCCAGGAGGTGCAGCACCGGCAGGCAGTCGCTGGTGTCGCAGCCCCGGCAGGCTCGCCGGCAGAAGGGGCACTCGAGGGCCAGCGTCCGCGGGTGCGCCAGGGCGGCCACGCAGGCCAGGCAGACCACGTGGCCGCACGGCAGGTTGCGCGGGCGCCGCTGCTGGCGGTGGCCGAACCTCTCAAAGCACACCTTGCACTCGAGCAGGCTGGTCTCGGCCTCGCGCACCAGCTCCCGCAGCTCGCGCCCGCTGCCCGAGGCCTCGGCCCCCATGGCGGGGACCCGGACGCTCCGGGCCAGCCGGACGCTGCCCCAGCGCCGCCCTCCGTCACGGTCACGGGGCGGGGCGTGCGCCCTGGCGTCAAGCGCGGCGGGCCGCGGGACTGCGGCCTGCTGCCCCCTGGTGGGCGCGCGGGGCACTGTTACCTGGGGCCTTGAACGTGGATATTTGCGAGACACATCCACGTGTGTGTTGTGCAGACCTGTAATATTCTCAACAGTCTTGAATAGATTATCTTCACTGCACACATGAGGGAACACCTATTGAGGACAAGTGGGTTGCTCCCTATTACCCAGCTGGTAAGTGGCAAAGCAAGAACTTGAACCCAGTCTTCCAACCCTAGTGCCCAGTAATGTTTCCAACCTGTAGCGCCGGGTGCTGGGTGCTGGGTGCTAGGGCTAGCCTGGCCTAAAACATGGCCCCTTAGCTCATGATGTTTACGATCTGACTGGGAAAACCCAGACATACGAGAGAAGTTAAACTCCAAGGGGGTGAGGCAGGTGTGCATATTTCTTTTGTGTCTTCTGTCACACTCTTAGTGAAGTAGTTGCTAAATGAATATGCACTAGCAAAATGAATTTATGTATGAAAGAAGAATGTTATAGGAAAATACAAGAAATCTACTAGGTGAGTGTCAGATGGGGGAACATGGCTGGGAATGTCTTCCAGAGGAATTAATATGAAATAAGAACAAGCTGTTATAATAGTTAATAATATTAATGATAGAATTTACATGCCTGTCTTCTTTTAACTGGTTTAAATGGATTGTCTTATTTAAACTTCATGATAATCCTATAAGGGTGTGTTATTTCCATCACCTTTTTTTCCTGATAGATTTTGTTGAGGTTAAATATTTTGCCCAGGGTCACATGGCTAGGAAGTGGCTGGGCTGGAATTTGCAGCCAGGCAGTTTGCAGAATCCACACTCAACTATATCAGTGGTTTTCAAAGTTGGTCGCTCATGGTAAACACCTTGGTCTCATCCCCAGAAATTTATTAATAATTGGTCCAGAGTGTGGTCTGGGCAGCTGGGATTTGTAAAAGCTCCCCAGGTGATTATAATGTACAGCCAAGTTTGAGAACCACTGCATTAGGATAATTCCTTCAGATGGGAATAAGTTCAGTTTTTCCAGTTTCAGTTAAAACCAAAAGCAAAAAGAATCAGCCATAGGCTGGAAAATCCTCAAAGAGGAGATAGCACTCTCAAGAATCCATTGTGCTATTACAATCTCTCATTTTCAGTATATCCCCCCACCCACACCAAATGTCTTACACTTACATGAACAGTTGTCTTTGGCAAAACCACATATTAGATCATTTCTGTTCATTTAGAGATTCATAATCATGATCATTCACCCTCATTTGCTACACTTCTGAGAAAACACGGGGTTTTATCCCGTTAAAACTCCTGGAGAAACAGCTTCGTTGTAAGACAAGAAAGAACATTTTCTCATCATATGTTATATGATTCAAAGATTGTGTATTGGGACACAATAATCAACTTAATACTATAATTTCAGACTACATTTTCATGCCAAATAAATAACCAACTAAAATGACATCAAATAGAACTTTCTTTCTGAAGCAATTTTTAAGCCAAGAAATACATTCAGAGCCAGCTGGGCACAGTGGTATGTACCTAGTCCCAGCTATTTGGGAGGCTGAGGTAGGAGAATCATTTGAGTCCAGGAGTTCCAGTCCAACCTGAATAACATAGTGAGATCCCCATCTCTAAAATTAATATATATATATATATTTTCAGGACACCAAAAATGGAATATTTTTAGAACTAGTGTTGCCTAATAGAAATATAATGACAGCCACATATATATGAAATTTTCTAGTAGCCACATTTTTAAAAGTAAAAAGAAATGACCAAAATTAATTGTATATTTTATTTAACACAAAATATCCAAGTTATTAACATTTTGACATATAATCACCATGAAAATATTAATGAGATATTTTATTTTTTTTGTGCATACCAAGTAAAATCCAGTGTGTATTTTACACTCACAGCACGTCTCATTTCAGATCAGCCCCATTCAATGTGCTTAGTAGCCACATGTAGCTGGCAACTACCACATGGAACAGCACAGATCTAGCCCAAGTCTGTGCTGTGATAGATTATTGCATTCTCAAGACACAGCCCATATTGACTTCATTGATCCCTGACTTGTTTCTAACTTGCCTCTGCTCCAACATTGTTTTAAAGCTATCAAAAAACCAGGTCATTATGTTAAGTGAAATAAGCCAGGCACAGAAAGACAAATATCACATGTTCTCACTCACATGTGGGAGCTAAAAACGTTGATCTCAAGGAGGAAGAGAGTAGGGTGATATTAATAGATACTGGAGGCTGAAAGGGTGGATGGGTGGGGGGATGAAGAAGGGCAGGTTAACAGGTACAAACATACAGTTAGATAAAAGGTATAAGTTCTACTGTTTGACGGTAGAGTAGAGTGACTGTAGTTAACCACAATGTGTTGTATATTTCAAAGTGCCCAACACACAGAAATGATAAATACTCGAAGTGATAGATACCTCAAATACCTTGATTTGACCATTACACCTTCTACGCATGTAACAAAATATTACATGTACCCCATAAATATGTAAAATATTATGTATCAATAAAAATTTTTAAAAAGCAAGATTATGCTGGGTGCAGTTGAGAGGCTGAGGTGGGAGGATTGTTTAAGGCCGGGAGTTCAAGACCAGCCTGGGCAACATAACAAGACCCCCTTCTCTACAAAAAATTTTTAAAAGCTGGGTGTGGTGGCACAGGTCTGTAATCTCAGACACTTGGGAGGCTGAGGCAGGAGGATCACTTGAGCCCAGGAATTTGAGGCTGTCGTGAGCTGTGATCGCACCACTGTACTTCGTCCGGGGCAACAGAGCAAAACCTTGTCTCCAAAAATAAATAAATGAATAAAGCAAGATTAAAAAACAAACTATCCAAAGACTACAAGTCATTGCTGTGGCTGAGCTTGGATCCTGCAGTGACATCCTGCCAGCCTATGTGTGACTAGCAGAAGAGAGGAGCTGTAGGGCTCAGCTCCCTGCTAAGTCTACCTCCTTCTTCTTCTTGATCCTTTGCTGCCCCTTCAGGGAAAATACTAGAACTGCACCATCACCTTTGTGAGCCCTGGATTCTAGCCCAACCAACAAATCCCTGCCTCAGGAGTGCAAAGAAGCAGAAGGTATTTATCGAGGTAAACCAGAAAAAGCTGCAATAAATCTGACATACTTAGGATGTCATAGCAATCGCTCTGCTGCTCGGTAGTTGGACAGTACACCGGTGCTGGAAAGCCCTCTGGCACATACACAGATGCTCTACCCTAGTGATACAACTGTCAAGAATCTAATGGTAAATTTAAAGCATGGAAATATACCTTTGTGGCATTTGAGTGGGAATTAAGGTTTTCTCAATTACGCAAAGCTTCAGAACTAAAAAAAATTTGGGTTCGAGTCTATGGCAGTTGAGGATCTGCAGATCCCAGCTGGGTATGCTTAGCCATCATTTTTTCTTCCTCCTCTGCGGCCTCCCCCTGGAATCAGCCAGTCCCTGTCCCAGGGTTCCTGTCACCCCAGCCAGCACGCCCTCCCTTCACTGTCCTTTTTCTGCTTTACTAAGGACTTGGAGTCCAATCAACCTTTTTGTTCATTCTAAAATGCTCCTTATTTTCATCCCATCTTTCTTTTGCTCCTCTCTCTGAACAAATAAACTAAGTTCTAGGTGGACAGGAACCATGCCTGGTTTTGCTCAAAACAGTATCCCCAGCACCTGGCTCAAGCCTGACCTGCAGTGGGAGCTTGGCAGATATTTTAAAAGTAGGTGAATGAATAAATACTTCAAAGAATTCTATTTACAGGCAGCAAATCTGAATGCTTATACCTTTTCTTTCATGCTTCTCCAGTATTTATAGGAAGCATTGTTAGGAAAAATAGCATTTAACCATTGCTTAAATGATTAATAACAGAAATGGTTTGAATCTCACTCTAACATTTTGAGTTCCCTATGACTATCCTTTCCTCCCCTGTGGCTGAGCCTCCACGGATTTTCTCTGTGCTTCCCTCCAATATTGCTCATTTAGAGGGTCCTGGAGTAGCATACCCATCTCTTCCTTCTTCCACCTAGAACGAGCCCCGAGGGTTGTGAGGGCCAAGAGCTTGAAGGGTAGAACTTCTAGTTTCTGAAGTGGTCAGTGGCTGACCTAGGTGCAAAGCACCACACAGCTGGAAAGAGAATAGACACCCAGCCGAGGATGGTGGCAGTAGAGAAGAGAGTGCAGGGGGAACATGGGGTGGCCAGGGGCGTCAGTGCTTAGGCAGGTGGGCTCTTGGTTGTGCAAATGTGGCAAGATGTGCCAGACACATGCAGTTTAAAAGGAATCCCAGAATAAGTCCAATGATGCAATTACATCTCAGACAGCCGGACAGTGATGTAAGAGAAAGGAAGTGGAGCAAGCCACAGAGAACAGAATTGTCTCAATCGGGGAGGAGACGTGTAACCTTTTAAAAGACAAGGAGGCTGGGTGTGGTGGCTCATGCCTGTAATCCTAGCATTCTGGGAGGCTGTGGTGAGAGGATCGCTTGAGGTCAGGAGTTCGAGACCAGCCTGAGGAAGAGCAAAAAAAAAAAAATAGACAAAAAATACGAGATGTACAAAAAATAGAAAAATTAGCCAGGGGTGGTGGCACACACCTGTAGTATCAGCCACTTGGGAGGTTGAGGCAGGAGGATTGCTTGAGCCCAGGAGTTTGAGGTTGCAGTGAGCTATGATGATGCCACTGCACTCTAGCCTGGGTGACAGAGCAATACCCTGTCTCGAAAAAAAAAAAAAAAAAAAAAAAGAAGAAGAAAGAAAAAGAAAGAGAAAGAAGACAAGGAACAGAAACGGTGGGCAGTTTACCATGGGCTTGTGAGCCTACAGAAGCTAAAACTTGCTACCTTTGCCAATCTAGATCCTTCCTGGGTTGGTCAGTTTTGTTGCAGGCCAACCGCAGGGTACTTCCCTCCCAGGTGAATCCCGGGAGGTTCCGTGGACTCTGGCCTGGGTTTTGTTGCCGTTTCCAGCTTTGCCCTCCCTCCAGGGATCTCGTCCTCCCAGTGCCCACTCTGACCACCACTCTGATTTTTAAACTCATGCCCCATACTCTTGGCTTTTCTGAGGTGAGGGATTTGGCAGGAAGAGGGACCGTGGTTCAGTATTGAATTTTTTGAGTGTCTACAGAAAAATGAGCTGGAGCTATATGGTTGGAAATGGGAATCTAGAGATTTGAGTGTTTCTCAAATTTGATACAATTAGGAGTGTTCCTCAGGGCACCAGCCTTGGTCTTTTTCTCTTCTCTCCCTGAGCAATGTCACCTTCACTTCCTCGTGGTTCAGAGGGCCACGGGAAAGCGGACGGCTCCCTGCCTGTCCTCTAAGACAGCCTTACTGTGCTCTGTCGTAATGTTCAATGTCAGTTCCCTTCGCTATGACTCCTGAGAACAGGACTGTCTTCATTTATCACTAAATTTCATCTCCTCGCACGCCCAATAGTACTTACATTTGTTGAATGAATGCTGACTCCGACAGCAGGAGAAAGATTAATAATAATGATAGTTCCATATGACAGAACATTAAACAGCTATTACAAAATGTTTTTGAAAAACATTTAGTGACACGGGAAAGGGCTAACAAATTAGAGGGTGAAATGGCAGAGATATAATACTGCATCTTAATAGGATTGCAACCTTGTAAAAACATACACATGTATGAGCAGACAAAAAAGATGAGAAGAAAACACATCACCATCTTAGTGGCAATCATCTCCAGTGATAGGATTTGGTTGCTTTTGTTTTTCTTTTTTTTGACTTTCCTATAGTTCCCAATTTTCAATGAGAAAACATCATTTTTCTTATTATTTAAATATAACTCCAGCCGGGCGCGGTGGCTCACGCCTGTAATCCTAGCACTCTGGGAGGCCGAGGTGGGCGGATCGTTCTGAGCTCAGGAGTTCGAGACCAGCCTGAGCAAGAGCGAGACCCCGTCTCTACCAAAAAAATAGAAAGAAATTAATCGGACAGCTAAAAATATATATAGAAAAAATCAGCCGGGCATGGTGGCGCATGCCTGTAGTCCCAGCTACTCGGGAGGCTGAGACAGCAGGATTGCTCGAGCCCAGGAGTTTGAGGTTGCTGTGAGCTAGGCTGACGCCACGGCACTCGCCCCAGGCAAGAGAGTGAGACTCTGTCTCAAAAAAAAAAAAAAAAAAAATACCTGAATGTTAATACTTTATGGTGTATTTTATTTCTAAATACTTGCCTTGATTATCCTCCTTCTATCTGCTATTGAGAGTTAACACCAATAGTGAAACAAATTTCTATTAATACCCACTAGTTAGGGATCACAGATTTTCACACATGTATTTTCAGTTCACACATTAAAGCTACACTGAATTAATAAATCTGGGACTTGACTATTTGCTGCAAACCAGCAGAGTGGCTATGCTTAAGGTATGTATATGGAATTTTATCCTATTTCCATTAACTCACCCACTCTTGTGATTGTATTATAATTTTTTAGAAGGCAAAAAGTACATTAGAAAAGAAATGATGGAAAGTCAGGGTTGTAAGGATTAAAGATAATTTGGAGCTGGGTGCGGTGGCTCACGCCTGTAATCCTAGCTGGGAGGCTGAGACAGGAGGATCGTTTGAGCTCAGGAGTTTGAGACCAGCATGAGCAAGAGTGAGACCCCATCTCTACTAAAAATAGAATGATTAGCCAGGCATCGTGGTATGTACCTGTAGTCCCAGCTACTGAGGAGGCTGAGGCAGTAGGATCGCTTGAGCCCAGGAGTTTGAGGTTGCTGTGAGTTACAATGACGCCACGGCACTCCACCCAGGCTGACAAAGCAAGACTATGTCTCAAAAAAAAAAAAAAAAAAGATAATTTTGATTTTTAAAAAGTGTTCAATAGAAATCTTTCTTTGAAAGCTCTTTAAAGAGTATGTGCCATATACCTATATACATGTATGCTTAAACACACATCTAAATTGTTCTCTTTTAATACAGTAAAACGACTTCAGGTAAGCACTGTGGTTTTGAATGGGTAGATGCTTGGACTGGTATCTCTGTGGGTCAGGCTTCTATACGTCACTTCATCCTGCCACTTTCATCAGGAGCTCTCACACAGGTCCATCCTTCAGGCCACCTTCTGTAGTCCTCCTCCTATTAACACTTTATGGAACCAATCTCAGCCTTGTCAGGGGGAGGTGTTAAAGCTTTGATTATATTCCTTTGTATTTTTCTTTTCACATTCACCCAAATGTATTACTATACAGGTTCCTTGTTTCATGCTGTTACTGATAACATTAAGAGTGCCTCTGCTGGTGCATTCACGCCTGCCGTGCAGGCCAGGCAAGGCGTTTGGGAAATCACTGTGTTTAGGACACAGAGGCTTAGGTAACTTAAATTACGAAATCAAATAAAAGGCATTTGTGGAACATCCTGAAAATAATTCAATTGCTCTAAAATAATCTATATGTAGTATATCTTCCCTCGAGACTTTAAAAAAATGCAGTATTTCTCCAATGAAGACACATATCACATAAAAGATTAACTACATGAGGATATCTCATTTGTATTATTTGAGATTCTTTGGGTGCAAGTTACAGAAACCAACTCTAGCTAAAGCAAGAGAAGAGTACTATGTCACAGAAACATGGAGAGTTCTTTTCCTACTCTGGGCAGTTGGGTTCTGCAAGGACAAAAACAGACCAGAACACTGGTGGCCTCTTTTTTTTTTCCTCCCCAATAGATTTAGGGGGTACAAGTGTTTTTTGTTACATGGATGAATTGTATAACGCTGCCTCTGGTTTTCATCTCCGCTTCTCTTTCTGCAGGTCAGTATTCTTTCTCAGATCTATGTGGCAGAACACGGCTACCCCACATCTCCTGGGCTTAGATGTTATAGTTTTACCCTCCAAGCAGCTAACCTGCCTTTCCAGTCCCAAGTCCAGAAATCTTTGAAGAGAATCAGATTGGTCCAGCTCAGGCTAATTGTCCATTCTTGGTGCATTCAACTGGCGACTCAGGTGGAGTCGGGCAGTCCTGGCTCCTGGAAGCCCACACTGTGGATGAGGGGCAGGTCTTAGAGAAGCAAGACTCACTGTGAGCAAGGGAGACACTCCAGATTGAAAGCCTTGTAAGTATAGTAGAACAGATCAGTGGCAGAGAGCTTCTAGAGCAGCAGTTCCTAAATGTGGGCCAAGGGGGCAGAGAGGTCAACAAGACATATCTCTGGGGAGAGTAACCACAGCTTTCACCAATATTAAAGGAGTCCAAAAACCTTCCCATTAACAACCTTTAATTCGAGACACACACGCACATTCACACTCACTCACTCTCACACAATTAGGAAACTCATGTTTTATAATACACACCATCCTATTAACATGAACTAAACAATCTAAACTATTCAGCTGTTAGGTACTGCAGGGTTACAGAGGAATGTCTGATTTAACAAAATGAGATTGTTAATGAAAAACTGAGAAATTTTGAATCTAACCTTGATAATGAACAGCCATGAATCTAGCCCTAAGTATATTATACTTCATTAGACTTGATCATTTAAACAGATTAAAAGAAACAATAACTCAGGTAAAAACCTTTTAATTCTCAGTTTATTCTTACAGTTGGGAAAAATACTGTGTTCCACATAGGTTAGTTTGTTTCATTAAAATTTCTTGTTTCTTGATTCTTTTACATATAAAATTACACATGGAAAAAACATGTGAAAAGGGATGTTAGGATTTGAGTATAAGATGAAGGTTTATAGTAAAAGCTAATCTTTTACATAACTTTTGGGACTACCTTGAACCCTACTAAAGTATTATATTTCTTCAATCATTCTAAATTTCATAAAGAATGTAATTTTTCTGTTTATTATATTTAAGTTATATGCATTGTTTTTCTTTTATTTTTAATTATATAGGTAATATATACTAATTGTAAAAAATTCTTGCAATGTGTAAAACACACAGGTATAATCTTTCACCCTCATTATACTCTCCTCTCCAAAGGAACCACTTCAACATTTTAGTATTATTTTCTGCTAAAAAGTTATATGCCTTTTTGAGCAAAGGTCTATGACATGATTATGAACAATTAAAAAAAATTTCATCCATTAGATTTTCAGGCCTTAGCATAATTTTCAATTGCTCAAAAACATGTTGATGTTACTCGATTTTATTTATATCTCATTTATTTTTCTGTAAGTAGATACAACTCTTCAACAATATAGTCAATTCCCCAACTTATATGTCGTTCTTCAAAAACATCAACCTTCTCAAGACAATGAATATTGCACATTGTACCTGAAACAAGGAGAATGGGCAACAAGTTAAAACATTATAAGGAATGACATCAGGGGTTCTTCTAAAAATGCTTCAAATGATTTTAAAAATAGTATGTACTGGAACTTTTCCCCTTCTTTTTAATCAAAATGGGGAAATGCTAAGGGCAGATTTTCTAAACTCTGAATTGTTATCACTTGTAGCTCCCAAGAGCAAAAATAAATATGCTATCTCTCTAGAAAAGTTCAAATGTCTTCAACATAAAGCATATAGCTAAAAAGACACATTACAGAGACTGGTTCCTTTTCTGGAATAAAACAATCTTCAATAAAATTGTCTCTAACTTTTAAATTTTATATACATACTTTAGATACTAATAGTTCACTAACAGCTCAAAACAGTTAACCACTGACTGTATTTAAAAAGTTATGGCAAAAGTGATAGCATAACTTACCAAACAATCTTTTAATTTCAGCATCTGGAACATAAAACGGTGGGCCTAAGTAAAAGGGAAATGCAGTGAAGATTAATTTCTATAAATCTTTTAATTCTAAAGAGAAATAAATTCTCAGGACCCACCTCTCAGCTTATTTCCAATGACCTAGGTGTATTTATTTTATATTCAACTTAATTATCCAAACAGGTGACTTTGCGGCATGTTCTCATTCTTCTTTTGCAGATCTCATACCAAAGAAGTAAACTGGCTTAGTGAGGGGATGGCAATGTTATGTACCCATCGCCAGCCCAGATGACACAGCCAAGCCAGCCGAGTGTCTTAGGAACACTGAAATCAGGGTGGAATTCATCAGCAAATTCCTTTGGGTTTTTCCTTCATCTTCCGGGGTATTCATTTTCTACTGACTCCTGCACTCACCCACATTCTAGACCCCCCTCCCACTCTGCTGCGGGATGTGGATTTTATAAGGAACCTTAGTTCTGCCCCTTTCGAGAGCAGTATTCTGAGTCTCCACCTCCAGACAGAGCCTGCTGTGTTTTCTTCCCACAGGCCCTTCCTTAGGCCTCCTGTTCATGAACAGAATTTAAATCAGATTAGCAGAGCTAACTGCTGTCTCCATTAATTTCTATTTTCATCTGATGGTCTCAGACTTAATTAAGGATATTAGGTCTTATCTTTGAATGAGTTTTTAAGACCCGATTTACTCAAATAGAAAAAAAAATACTAACATACGTAAATATTTATAAAACAAGGCACTTTAGAAACTCAACTAAAAATTAAAAAAGGGAATTTTTACAAATTAAAAGTCTACGTATTTTGTTTTCACTTCTCCCTGAAAATAAAAGTACAGCCATGACAAAGGTTCGGTTTCAATGTTCAAATGCGTCAAATGAGTCCAGAAGAAAACATATATTTTACAGATTCAAAAAAAGAATGATAAAAGAATGCAATAGACAAATTATCAAATTTCACAAGTTAAAAAACAGCAACAGTTTAGCGATTTTCCTGCACAACTCCTCCCTCCCCACATCTCACCCTGTCCTCCCATGCGGGTACATTTGTGTGTGCAGACAGCAGTCCAACCACCACGGATGGCAGGGATATGCAGTATCCATAGCAGGGCGACCGATTCTCCTTCCTCCTAATCTCATGAGATTTTTATGTTAGGATCATCACTTCCCCCCTCTTCTACAGTTTGAGCTATGAATGGTGGGCAAAATAGGAGAGGAATGCAAGAAAAACATGCACAGTTTGGAAAGAGAAAAAAATGTTTATAGTTCCCATTAGCCAAACATGGAATTATCTTCATGTATACAAGCTTCCTATGAGATAAATTAAGAGAATATAATTCTTATCCATGTCATAGAATTACACCAGGAAATTAGGCAACTATAAAAAGAGGGAATAAAACACTTTACCTGGATGTTTATTTGGATCGTAAGACAAAACAGCCAGGAGGTACTGAAACCCTTTTCTCAGGAGGGACAACATTACATCTGCGTAGCTAAAAAGAACACAAGAAGGTATTTGTTAACATTTCTCTACACAGGCAAAGGCTGCTGGGGCGGGGGGCTAAAGGCAGGGAAGGAAGCTGGCATTTGCTTCCAGCGACATTACTGAGTTTAATTCTCCTAACAATCACATGAGGTCGATTCTCATTTTAAAAGCGAGAAATGGGCTCAGCAAATTATGTCCCCTGCCTAAGCTGGGAAATGGTCAAGATGGGAACCAAACTGAGGCCTGCATCCAGTGCGGTCAGACCAGAAGACCTCATACAAGCATGAGCAGGGGTTCCTTCCAGCATGACGCAGTACACAGGGGCCTGCTGACCTTGGATGTACTGCCTGAAGGACTGCCGGGCTTCTGCATGCTGGAAGGCGATGGTTCCTACACCAGGCCGGATGTCAAAATCTCCTGGGTGCTTGTTGAAAGAAAAGACGCTTGAGTTCCATCCCCCTGACTGATGCAGTAGGTCTGCTCTGGGGCCTGGGATGCTGCAATTTAACACATATCCCAGGTGACTGGGACCTCTCCAGGGGCGTATGTAAGAGGTACAAAACATAATCCCTTTCCTCTGTTTAGCTGGAGAGAGACAAGACTAACGAGCAGGCAAAAAAAGGCGGCATTAAATTAAAGTTCTATAAGTGTGGCATAAACCACGAGTGCTGCTGGAACGTCCTTTGAGCAGGTGCCTGAGAAAGCAGGTGACACCACTTCCCAGCCAGGTCTGGTTGGTTCAGAGTGGGGGCCTGACCCTAATAGGACCCATCAGTAGACTGACAAGGACCTGATACAGAATGTTGAGTTGGATCAATCAAATGACACACTTGGACATTAAGAGAACAAAGAGGAATTGCTAGTAAGCTGTGGTCAGTGTACTGAAAGTCAGAGCTTCTGTGTGTGTGGAGCTTGGAGCAAGGAGGTGGAGGGTTGCCAGCATGTCAGCTATGTGGGGACAGAAATGGAGTAAGCAGAGGGGTAAGGACAGCAGGATAGAGGCGATGCATGCAGGGAGGTGGGGATGCTGTGAGAGCCAGGCCCACAGGGATGGACAGACGCCCCCGCTCAAGGGAGGAACCTGCCCATACTGTGATCCTGCCCAGAGCTGTGTCCGATTAGGAGTGTGGACGCTGTGAGATGCCTGAGCTCAAACCCCAGCTCCTCCACTTGCTGCTTACGTAAGCTCGACAAATTCTTAACCTCTCTGTGCCTCAGTTTCCTCATCTGTAAAATGGGGATAAGACTAGTAACCACCTCACAAGTTGCTGTGCGAATTCAAGAGTGGATCACTCTTCTTTGCAGGTGAAAGAACCAGACCAAAGCAAACTTGTGAGCAGAAACCTTGGCATCTCAACTTTCTAATTCGTGTTCTTAAGAAGAGGTAGGAAGAAACCTGCTGTCCCCATGAAGGTGATCAGTCAGACTGGTTTGGCGGGGTGTCCTAGGATGGACAGACTTCATTCCTTTTGAAATGTGGACTTTCTCTCTCAACCAGTCTCAAAAAATTCAGAAAAGGGAGAGAGGTATGCCCCACTGATTTATGTTAGGCAATGGCTCAAGAGTTACAGCAGAAAATACATAAGTACGTGACAATGGGCAATCTAAGCAGAAGACAACCACTACTAACAATAGTACTGAGACGAAGTACTAACATACTAAGTACCAAGATATTAACTACCAGTATATAAAGTAGTATATCTTTCTATTGGTTCAAAGTAAGCAATTATTTTGGTAACAAAGGCCAACGTGTTCTCAGGTGCGCTTGGGCCGGTGACCACACAAACATACACGCACACACACACTCACACAGCCGGGAGGAGAGGGAAGAGGTAGAGCAGGAGAACTAGGGAGGACACAGAGTTTATGGCCAAGCTAGAACAGGATTCCCTAAATCAGAGTTCCAGAAGGGTCCTCACTACTGCTCATTAACCATGAATAAACAGTTCAGAGTCCACTCAGATGGCCTTTATATCCAAGGACAAATGACATGGTGATGGTTGGCAGGAAACAGTCTATTTCCCTTGCACTGAGTCCGGTTTTCTTCCATATGTTTATTTATTTATTTGGGACAGAGTCTTGCTCTGTTGCCCAGGCTAGAGTGCCATGGCGTCACCCTAGCTCACAGCAACCTCAAACTCCTGGGCTCAAACAATCCTCCTGCCTCAGCCTCCTGAGTAGCTGGGACTATAGGCATGTACCACCATGCCTGGCTAATTTTTTCTATTTCTAGTTGCCCAGCTAATTTTTTTTTTTCCATTTTTAGTAGAGACAGGGTCTCCCTCTTGCTCAGACTGGTCTCGAACTCCTGAGCTCAAGCGATCCTCTGGCTTCAGCCTCCCAGAGTGCTAGGGTTACAGGTGTGAGACACTGCACCTGGCCTCTTCCATATTTATTAAAAAAATATTTATTAAGGGCCAGGCACAGTGGATCACACCAAAGCCTATGCTTTTTAGACAAACCTGGTATTGGGGCCGGGCGCAGTGGCTCATGCTGGTAATCCTAGCACTCCGGGAGGCCGAGGCGGGCGGATCATCCTGAGCTCAGGAGTTCAAGACCAGCCTGAGCAAGAGCGAGACCCTGTATCTACCAAAAATAGAAAGAAATTAATTGGACAGCTAAAAATATATATAGAAAAAATCAGCCGGGCATGGTGGCACATGCCTGTAGTCCCAGCTACTCGGGAGGCTGAGGCAGAAGGATCGCTTGAGCCCAGGAGTTTGAGGTTGCTGTGAGCTAGGCTGACGCCACGGCACTCGCCCCAGGCAAGAGAGTGAGACTCTGTCTCAAAAAAAAAAAAAAAAAAAAAAGCTGGTATTGGACTTAGGTCTTCTAATTCCAAATACAATAAACTATTTCAAACTAGTAAAAGTCCAGTTAATTTTCTGCAACTCAGAAAAAGCACAGCATACTAAATTAAGGAGGCAAAAGAAAAAAAAGAAAAAGAAACTCCAGCATAATTAAAGAAACCAAATTACTTACCATTCACGATCACCAGGATTAATGGCAACTAATGCTCCTCTATCCCAAATCCTGTCAAATTTGCCAATATTTGTTCTACCAGAAAGGAAGAGAACAAAATGCAACATTTTATGTAAAAAAAACTCAAATCTTTTACAGACTGAACCATGCTCCCCATGGTGCATGCTGGTATTCCACCAATTGTCAAGAGATTAAGATCCCATGTCTGCTTTTCCTCATAGAGTCCCTAAGGATGTGTTGACCTGGGTGTGAGGACCGTCTGCCTCCTCATGCTGGTAGGAGCCTGAGGCAGCAGCCTCCCCATTCTGATATGACCTGGGAAGCATGAATGAGGAACAAAGCACAGGGTGTGACAACTCTGCTCCTGCCAGCCCCTGGCTTAGGTATCAGAGACTTTCAGGAGATCTCGCCTCCCTCTGCACCTCAAAATTCATTTCTGTTACAGGCCCAGGTGCAAGGTAGAAGACATTGTCTTACTCTCTCTTCCTTTTCTCTACCTGCCTTGGGACACAATAATGTTTCCCATCGTTTGGGAGCTATCTAAGGACAAACATACTAAGTGTGCAGGCATCTAGGCTATAATGAAAACAACTGCAGAACAGAGACTCGAATCAATGCTTTGTGGATGTTACAAAAGGGGATGGGAGTGATGAAAAGACCTCTACCCTCATGCCCACACTGCCTAGTGAGCACTCAGAATTTTAAAAGCACAGCTGTAGTGTTCGGTCCTACCTGGGAAGATCAAAGATGTTGCAACAGTACAATGAGATGTTCCCTGAAGAACTCTGTAATGAAACAATGAAAAAAATTTTTTCTACTTACTTAGGAGATACTTGAATGGTCAAGGTGCCCATTCGAGGGCCCAAGCACAGCAAAGGTGTTAGAGAGAGAATGTATATTGAACATAATTAAAGTAAATACTTTTACTGCACTTTACTGGCACCTTACTTTTTTCTTTTAAAACCTGTGTGGGGTTCACTTGGGTCCAGTGACAGAGGAAAATCTTAGACAGGGTAACCCTGAAGATTAGTTAGCCATTATTCATTTCAGAGGTTGCTATAAAATTCTAGTAATGTCTCCCTGAGCAGATCTTAATATTTCGACTCTGCTAAAGTTAAATCTGCAGGTCATGCAATGACCAGGAATGCTGATAATACATAGGCCAGATATGTTAAGTTATTCATGAAATGTGCACTTGTGCTGATTCTCTTGGTTTTTGCTCATTGATTTAGCTAATGAGCATTTATTTACTGAGCACCTAGTAGACAGGACACCTCTCCTGGGTTCTAGATGGCAGAGGTGAATTCAGCAGTCTCTGACTGCAGGGAGGACAGCCTGGAGCGGAGAGGTGTGGGCACAGAGAAACACTGCGATATAAAATTATCTGTACTATTATGGTTGTGCACCTGAGAACTACATGAACACAGAAGACACAGCAGAGGCCTGCGTAGAAGCAGCAGGCTTTTCAAAGGGCGTCTTGGTGCATCTGCTGATGCATCCAGGGGGTGGGCTGGGAGAACACCCATGGGGGAGCAACATGGGAGACTTGAGCGGTCTGGGAGCGGGCATGAATGGCAGGGTAGAAAACGTGTCAGGAAATGAGACTACTGGATTTTATTCTGCAATAAGGTGCCCACACAGATTTACAAGCAGAGGAGGAAGGGTCTTTGAACACCAGCCTAGGAGCACTGTGGGTCAGCCCAGAGAGGGGTGGACCTGGAGGCAGGAGAACAGCTGGTAGATTTCAACTTAGCCTGCAGATTGGGATCACTAGGGAGCTTTAAACTGTGCCAATGCCAGGGCCCCACTCCTGGAGATTCTTATTGAATTGCCCTGAGGTGAGACTTTTGCTTTGGAAATTTTTATAAGATCCATAGATGATTTCAAATATGCAGCCATGGCTGGGAACTGCTGTTCCAAGAGGAGTCTGGAAGTAGGACTAACATCTTTGGACTGAATAAACTCCTTGGATTTTTTAATTGATTTGGGAATGGGTTGGGAGGAAGCTATAACATAAGGCACTATTAAGCTTCCTACTGATCTGAGCAATTAATTTCATTATTTAGAAAAGAGTACTTTGTGAGAGACTGAATATACAAACGGACGATGGCCAGACCCTAAATCGGGGGTCCCCAGTCGTTTTGGCACCAGGGACCGGTTTCATGGAAGACAATTTTTCCATGGATGGGATAGGATGGGAGACAGGGGAGGTGGAGCTCAGGCCGTGATGCCAGCGATGGGGAGCAGCTGTAAATACAGATGAAGCTTTGCTTGCTCACCCACCACTCACCTCCTGTTGTGCAGCTCTCGGGTTCTTAAGTTTCATGGAAGACAATTTTTCCATGGATTGGGGCAGGGGAGATGGTTTCAGGATGATCCAAGCACATTACATTTACTGTGCAGTCAGACCTCTCTGCTAATGATCATCTGTATTTGCAGCTGCTCCCCAGCACTAGCATCACTGGCCCAGCTCTACCTCAGATCATCAGGCATTAGATTGTCATAAGGAGCACGCAACCTAGATCCCTCGCATGCTCGGTTTATAGTGGGGTTTGTGCTCCTATGAGAATCTAATGCCTCTGCTGATCTGACAGGAGGCGGAGCTCAGGCCGTGATGCCAGCGATGGGGAGCGGCTGTAAATACAGATGAAGCTTTGTGTGCTCAACCAATGCTCACCTCCTGCTGTGCATGCGGCCTGGTTCCTAAACAGGCCACAACTCTAGATGACAACAGAACTCTGACCCACAACCTCTGCAGCAACCGGCCTGGGAAGCCAAACCACAACTTCTGCAGCGACTTGGCCAATGACTGCCAGCTTCCCCAATTTTTACAGCCACCCCACTTCTAATTCGGGACCAACTAGAGAAAGGCAAATATGCTCCCATAACCAATCACATAGGATGCCCTGTTTCTAGTTGCCCACCTCCCATCAGCACACACCTGAAACCTTTGCTTTTGCCCACTGCAAAGCTTTCCCACCCGCTGCCTGCCTGTGAGTCTCTGCCAAACACAAATGGCTGACTCTCTCTGAACACACAGCCTCTGCTTGTCTCACTGGGGTGGTATATATTTATTTCCACGTTATTACTCCAAATTGGTGAAGCAGTTACACTGGATCATTCTGGTCACAGGTTGAAGACAACTCCCAAACTTACAATTTCCAGCCCAAACACCATCCTGTGCTTCAGAGACGTAAAACCTTCGTCGTGCCACAGGTCCCTTAAACTCAACACCTTCAGAAGAACACTCATTTTCTCTGTCATTCGACTTGCTTCTCCTGGATTCTCTACCATCCAGCCAGTCATCTGAGGTGGAAACGTGAGCCCATCCCTCCTTTGGTTCCCCACTCAATTAGCCACAAAATACTGTAGGTTCGACATTGTAAAGATTGCTTTAATCCATCTTACACACTCCATGTGCCCAATCATTCTCCTTATTCAGGCCTTCATGATCTCTTTCCTGGACCACTGCCCACAGACTGCTACCTGGTCTCTCTGCCAGGAGGCTACCTCCCTTCAAATTACTTCCCATAAAGGGGATTTATCTCAAAAGAAAATCTGGCTGTGTTATGCTCCTATGTAAAACCCTGCCGTGCAGTATGAAGTACTAGCTTCCCAGGGCATCTGAGACCATGGACCCGAGCCCTGCCTGTCTCCAGCCTTCCCTGTCACCGTGCTGCAGGAAGCACCCCCAGCCTGCACTGGGTAACACTGTTCCCCATGTCTTTATACTTAGCTTCATGTATTTACAAAGAGCTTCATCCCTGTTTCTCTTCTCTCCTAAGCTACAAGATTCTTTTAGGGTAGGGACTGTGTTATCTTTAGCTCTTCAATGACTTAATCAGAGTCTGGAATATGATAGGTTCTCAAAAAATGCACTTGAGAAAAACCAAACAAACCTAAAAACAAGAGTATAGAGAGACTTTGATCTCAGCTTTTATACATATTAATATAATGTCTAGGTGCATGTATGTGATAAAGAGAAGCCCTCTGACACGTGTATAGTGCCCTCATTTACTCATGCTGAGAAAACTTTTTTGTCGGGGCATGGAAACAATTTTTCACCCAAACCAAAACAAACCTTAAATATTTTGGCTCCAGGAATTTCTGTGATTGGTTCTTCTGAGTAAGAAAGATTCTGCTCTGTAAAAAATTCTCGTATCCCAAGTTCACTGATTTCCACACCAACTACACTGTGTCCCAGGTCTGCAAACCTGCGTACAATCATACATTTACACTTAAATTTTTTTTCAAATTCACTACTAAATAAAGGGGTATTACCCCAATAAACATACATTTTCCTTAATTCTTTATTTATTTTTAATTTAAAAATTTTTTTTTAGAGATAGGGTCTCACTCACTCTGTGCAGCCTTGAACTCCTGAGCTCTAGGGATCCTCCCATTTCAGCCTCCTGAACAGCTGGGACTACAGGTGTGTATCACCAAGACTGGCTAATTAAAAAAATCTTTTGTACAGATAGGGTCTTGATACATTGCCCAGGGTGGCCTTGAACTCTTGGCCTTACACACTAGGATAATAGATGTGAGCCGCCACACCTGGCCACATTTTCCTTAATTTTAAGTGATTTATATGAATTTAGGCTCACAGGGTTTCATAGAACCCGTAGGAAAGTGGATCTATGTATTTCAAACCTCATATTACGTGGAATTCTGAAAAATTGATTTATATGACCTTAGGAAAAAATAAAAAATTTGGAAAATTATATCTTAAAATATTGACTAATACAAATGCATTTGACTAGGGGAAATGCTTTCAATTTCCGTAAATGAGCATTGTCCATTAAAATTTTCTGCAATGATGAAAATGTCTATATCTGTGCTGTCCAACACAACATCCATCCATCAATCATATTGGCTATTGAATACTTGCGATATGGCTAATCTGACTGAAGAATTGAATTTTAAACTTTCTTCTAGTTTAAATTTAATATAGTAGCTACTATATTAGAGCACACAGATCTAGGACATTAGCATACAAAAAAAAAAATTAGCTGGGTGTGGGGGCACACACCTGTAGTCCTAGCTACTTGGGAAGCTCAGGCAAGGAGGATCGCTTGAGCCCACGAGTGCCACTGCACTGTAGCCTGGGTGACAGAGTAAGACCTGGTCTCGAAAAAAAAAAAAAAATTACCAGGCTGATGGGGAAAATGAGAGTTAGGTCACAACATTAAAAAAGTCAGTACCACATTAAAAATAAAAAAGACAGGAATCTAACAACAGTTTTACACATGGTAAATGGTTAAGAAACAGATAAATACTACAATGTGGCACTTTACCTTGAAAAGGACCTAAAGTTTACTTGTAGAACTGTCTGTTGGAAGGGCTGCAGTTCATGAGTCATTATGAAGCGTTTTTGGAAATCAAATGTTAGGTTGTATAGTAATAATAGCTGTGGATTGGAGAGGTTTATAGCACCTGAGGTAAACTGACGTAACTGGGAGATGTTTCAAGTATGTGCATGTGTGCATGTTGTCTATTCATACATGGCTTAGTTCAGTTGGGCGTAGTTTGCTGTGTTTTACCTATGGCTTCTTGCAGACGAAATCACACACAAATGTGAAATTCACTTCATGCTCAAATTGTTCCCAGCTGAGTTACAATTAAATTCATAGTTTCAAAACAAGAGATACAGCAGGACTGATTGTACCTATTATCTACTTAAGAGCACAAGCTTTCAATGTGGGCAGAGCATGAACTATTCTGAATGAAATATCTTAATAACTTATCTGTCATATTTCCTAGCAAATGTACAAGCTAACATATAGGCAATATATTTTTATTCTTTATACACTTTTTTGAAGTTATAAAAGGTAAACAAAAAGTTATTCAAATTGACTGCATGCATTTTTATTTCCTGTTCAACCTATGGAAAAATGAAGCATAGCCTACTATAGCCCGGCATAAAAACAAAACAAAAGACAAAACCTAAATATCTTAAACATTTCATCTTAATGCTTTTTTGCATTAGCTCATGGTCAGTTTATCTATTCACATCTGATGTCTATATAGACCCCAATGTATAGATTAGTTACATAAATAAAAAAACCCTCTAATACGATAACTTACAGGCAATTATAGTAGCTCAGTTCTGATATTTTTGTTACAGATGGCTCCAGATACAAAATATTCAACAATATTTAACTGGCTATTTCATCATATCATTTTCCTTATGTTGCCTCAATACCTCTGTTAGAGCTACATTATTACCATTTATGACAGCACTGTAAGACAATCTGTTTAACAGAGTATTTTTCTTGTAGGTGGTTTCCAAAGTAACTTTCTCTTCTGATTCCATGGTTAAGATACAGGTCTAATAATATAGTGTAAATGTTCTCAATTTCTTGGTCACACTTGAATCTTAAGCCAAAGCAGTCACTGAACAAATGTTCTTAGCTACAAGTTGAGGGAGTGTGAGCTGGCTGCAAAAATTCCACCATCTCTATTCGAAAATCAACTCCAAATGCATGCATGCTCTGTGAGTCAGTCACCAATATTTATATAGGGAATAGAATATTTTTAAGTTACTATATTTTCATTTACTAACCTTTTACATACATCCTTTTTTCTTTCCTGCTTCATGTTCAAAGTTCTCAACATTCAAGCTTATAAATGAATACATATCTTGGCAGGTATGACTGTGTCTGTATATTATCACGACAACAGAGTTCTGTATAGAGAATGATTTCAAGGTTTGTGACTTTAGGGTAACCCATAGTAATAGTGGCTTGTTATTTAACATGAATTCTCTTTGTAGAGAATTACTCACAAGGAATACTTTCTTCATCACTGGTTTTATAACAATGATTCATGATAACAAAGTCTCCTATGTGCTCCTAGGGGGTGGGGAGAGTTGAACTGTGGACTATAAACATTGTCCTGCCGAAAAGTTGTAATTCATTTTGAATTTTTCTGTCTGCTGCCATTTCAAATATCTGCAATTAACTTCGCTAAATTCCTAAACCACCTACAAAAACTGAACCGCACACAAAGATCCAGGAAATGTAAGAGGGAAGGTGGGATTTTCTCCTCGGTGGTTCCAAACTAATTCTTTTTCTTCAAAACTCAATACAGAAAGACTAGGTCATACCTGTTTCTGCTTCATTTCCTACTGTTGAGAATATTACCTCCAATTATGTACCCATCATGAATAGTCTACTAAAAATAAGGAATCCCTGTGCATTTCACTGAGAATAGACTTTTTAACCCACATCCTGTTAAACATTCACCCGAACAATTCATCATTACGACAAGAGAGAATGTTAATTATTATCTGCTCATACCATTTCATCTCAACTGCTTTTCCGCAAAGAGGAAAAAATACCCTCAGTCCACTCTCGCCTTTAAGAAAAGTATCCAAATACTTCTTTAATAGCCTGGAGAGGAAAAAAAATCGGTTGTTTTTTGCGGGGGTTTCAGTCAGCCTAATGCACAGAGGAAAGGAAGTTGTATGATACTAAGCTCTTTGCATGCACTGTCTCAATATTCCCAACAACCTTAACAAATATATTAATTATTATAATCTCCAGTTTACATATGAAGAAACAGGAAGAACACCATTCCTTTTCAGCATAAAGAATTGGAGGCATAAACTTTGCTTGAACGTCTGCTGTATGTATAAACACGCATGATCAGTACATAGATGCTACGGGGGATGTTAAAAAAAGACGTATTTCGCCGGGCGCGGTGGGTCACGCCTGTAATCCTAGCACTCTGGGAGGCCGAGGCGGGCGGATCGTTCTGAGCTCAGGAGTTCGAGACCAGCCTGAGCAAGAGCGAGACCCCGTCTCTACCAAAAATAGAAAGAAATTAATTGGACAGCTAAAAATATATAGAGAAAAAATTAGCCGGGCATGGTGGTGCATGCCTGTAGTCCCAGCTACTCGGGAGGCTGAGATAGTAGGATCGCTTGAGCCCACGAGTTTGAGGTTGCTGTGAGCTAGGCTGACGCCACGGCACTCACCCCAGGCAAAAGAGTGAGACTCTGTCTCAAAAAAAAAAAAAAAAAAAAAAAAGACGTATTTCATAAATCTAAGATGCCATCAATTTTAAGTTACACCATTATTTATACACTGTGGGCAGACAAGACACTGTCAATGAAACTGTGACATGCCACAGATGCACTGTGGTACTAAAATGTGAAAAATTAAAATGTGCACCTTAAAATCATTCAAATAATGTATATCTCTATTATTTCTATCTCAAAGTCAGTTTCTTGTAGAGCACTTCTCTGTTATTAATATGTACCAAACATTTCTTACTGATGTCCTTGTTCTTGATGAAATGCAATTTTGCGGTTCACCCACTTGTCTTGCCATTCTTCCAGAGTTAGTACTTGGTTTTTCTGTACCTCAGTATCAGGGTACTCTTTAATATCAGGCAAAGTTTTTGCATTATCCATAGTTTTGTAGATATCTTTGTCTCCCAAGGATACGTCTCCAAGGCCTAAATGGAAAACATTTGCAACGTCGTCATTTCCAGGGCATCACTATTCTACTGATGAATTAATTGAACATCTATTACCCTTATTATCCTTAGCAGTACGGCTTTTAAAGACATTTCAACATCCAATGAAAAGGCATACAAAAAATTATTTTTCACTGAGGATGGTGGTAGAAGCATACCTCATAATACATATTAGGAAAGATCTTTAAATAAATTATATCTTAACATTAGAGTAAAAGGGGTTGACTTAACTGAAAAAAGTGGGGGAGGGGACAAAAAAATAAATAGGCATTCCACAGTTTATAATTTTCGTAAGCTTAGGATGTTTTCTAGTATCTTACTTCCTCTTTAATTTTTTGAATTTCTTTTAATATTTACTTCTTACTTTTATCTATAATACACACAATTTAAAAAGTTCAACAGATTTGTTATGAAATTTGCAGTCCCTACTCCCAAAGAGAGAGGAAACCATCTTTAACTCTTTTAGTTGAATCTTGAAATCTACCTCTGTATCTCGAAGTAGCATGCTCATTTTGTATATTCTTGATTTTTCACTTCTAGGTAGCACCTAGCACTCTTTCCACTTCTTGACACATACACATATACCACCTTCTTATCTTTCCTATCCTTCCAATGTAGTCATAGCATGTTTTTGATTAAATATTTGGGGTGCACATTATTATGACTAGGTAAATGCTATTCACAGCTAAGACATGTAGTATTCTGTGATTGCTTTGCCTTTTCCATACAACTTTTTAATGCTGTAAATAATTGTCTTGCTTTCTCATTTATAAAATTTCTATGTACTTGTTACTAACTCAACTCTAAACTCTACCAATTGTTCCAATCTCCTATCAATATACTCTCAATCTCTTCAGTCATCAGATATTCAATCAATATCATCTTCTTAAAGAAGACTTCTGACTCCTAGTAGACAGCTAGCATTCTGAGATGTCTCTCATGATCATCATCCTAGAGATTCTTGTCTGAATCTCCAGTTTCCTTTATCCCACATTTTCCTCTTTTTTTTGTTACCACCCTTATATTGGTAAAGCACAACCTCCAGCAGCTTCCTGACAAAGAGTGCAAGGGAGAAATTTTTTTCTGTGCCTTGGCATATATAAAATGTCTTTATACTATTTACCATCTTTGATGTGTAGTTCTGCTGGATATCAAATTCTTGGTGAGAACCATTTTCTCTTCCAATTTTGAAGGAATCTCAAGAATGTCTTCTACCTTCCAGTGTTATTGCTTAAGTTCAAAGACATTCTGAACCTCATATTTTCCATGTGGCAATTATTTTCTCTCTCAAAGCTTATCTTTGCCCCCAGTTTTTGTAATTTCATAATTCTATTCTTTATTTTGGTTTATTTACATCTATTTGGCCAAGTTCTTTAAATTTAGAAGCACATATCCTTTAATTCTGGAAAAAAATCTTGAATAATTCAGACGATGATTTATGTCCCGCTGTTTTTTTTCTCTTTCTTTTTCTGGGACCCCTGTGATTTGTCTGTATAACGTCCTGACTTGGTATTACAAATTTCTCATTATATGTTCTCCATCTCTTCATCTTTTTGCCCTATTTTCTGAGAGATTACTTAAATTTTTATCTTTCTACCTTTCTGTTTTTTCCTTTCTGCTAACCAAGTCTTTAATTTTCAGGAGCTCCTTTTTGTTCTCCGATGTTCTCTTTTTATATTATCTGTTCTTATTTCATGAATATAATATTTTCCCTTATTTATCTACACAGTCTGTTACTGACATGTCACTTTTTCTGTCGGTTTCTTTTGGCCCATATCTTTCAGATTACAGAATTTCCTCAAATGCCTAGCAATTCTCATTACCTGTTCATATTTAAGAGCAGGTACCAAAATGCTGAGTGGAAGGCTAAGAATGTGGATGGGGTTTATTGACTGCAAGCTTTACTGTAGGATGATGTGAGTGGATTTCATTTGGAAACGTAGATGTCATTATCTTTATTTTCTTTGGGCTGGTCAGACTTTCCATAGATGGATCTCCTAATTCCTGGGGCTACTGCTATATATTCTCATGACAAAAGGAGGATAGAAGTGAGGAAGGGTCCCAGCATTCAGTCTGCCTGTGTTCAGTTAATCCTCCTATTTTCAGTATAGTATTCCCAGCCTCAAGTGTGTATTGTGCCTTCTCAGTCCAGAGACGCTTTGTTTTACCCTCTCTAGAGAATAAAACCTCACAGCCTGCTGGTGTGGTGAGGGGCAGATACCTGACTGCAAGAAGTTGAGAAAGGAATCTGGGGATTTAGCTTTTGTTAACCAGAATTTCAGGCAATCCTTCTTGTGTCAACCACACCCTTTCACTTCATGGACCTATTGTTCCTAATCCTGAGCATCTGGGGATTTTGTAAAACAAAATGGGTTGCTCATTGACTTTCCTCATTGCTGGTTTAGAATTCAGCTTTCTTGAATTTGTAAAATTCTTTCTCACTTGTCCATCTGCCTTCCAGATTCCAAAATGTTACTGGTTTTGTCTCCTCTCCTGTCTTCTCTATCCTAGTGGTTTATGCCTTAAAAAAATCCTGTTATTGTTATCAGGAGGGAGCAAAAGTAGATGCATAGATTCAATGTCCTATCTCTACTCCACGAATTTGTATTTTCAAATAAATTTTTATAGCTTCTTTTTTGCATGGGAAAAAGATATGTAAATATAACTGCAGATCTATCTGAATGTATGAGGAAAATACCTGTCCTTTCAATGTCAACTTTGCAATATGAAGGACAAAATAACACCATAATTCTAACATCCCCTTAAAACATTAGTGAAACTAGATCTCTCTTTAAGAAAGAAAGAAAAACTAATTTAGTTTGGATTGTCCTACTATGCTATTGTTGATGGGTCCACTTTAATGATTAACCCATGAAACAGCAAACATTACATAGAAGCAAGTACTTCAGGAAAAGTTCTCCTTTTGTCATGAAATTTGGCCTTTGTATGCTTAGGATTTAGGGAGAAGGCATTTCTTTCATTACTGGGAACATGCATTCACTTCTCAGCAAACCTCTGTTAGCAAATGGCTTTTGCTAAGACCCTAATGATGTCAGGAGGTGACTCAAGAGTTTTCTGAGAGGTCAGTGGGAATATCTGTATAATACATTGGGTACAGAAGAGCCAGAGAGTTGCAGTTTTCCCATCCTCATTTTCAGCCAGAAATTCTGGAACCTAAACTCAAGGCTTCATAAAGCAGTTCTCTACATAAAATAAAGGGATGCATAATCTTTTATCATAGAGCCATCACAACGTGGAATTGCACACCTCTAAACCTTTCATACGAACTTGAAATAACTGTATAATATCATTAATATAAACTTAATCACTTCTTAGCTGTTCTAACAGTCATTTTTGGAGACACAAAAAGTTTCTGTGGTACAATAAAAGTGCACATTACAAGAATCAGGGAAGGAAAATTTCACAATAATGCCTAATCATAAACAGAAATTGAGAATAAGCTCCTGTGGTCGCCTAAGTTCTCAAGTTGTTCTGGTCTCCTTACCCATCTTTAAAAAAAAAAATTCTGCTTTAGTTTTATTTTTAAATTTCGTTAAATTGAAGAGTAACTTCCGTAAGGTGCACAAATCTTAAAAGGGGATGGCTCAGTGAATTTTTTACATATGCACACATCTGTGTAACCACCACAGAGCAACACAGAATATTTACAGCGTTTCAGTTGCTCACATTCCCAGAGCATCGCTATTTGGCCGTGCTTCTCTTTTCTTAAAAATCGCAAATACACAGCAATGCTTTGGAGCCACTTTAGATCATGGGCTCAGAAAGGTCATTTACTGCTCGACCTCGTGAGTCCAGTTACCGCTTCTGCTCCCTGAATCCCACTTCAGAGCGGGGATCGCGGGGCTGTCCAGGCTTGTTAGGACCCCGGTTCCCAGGAATCCTATCCCAAGGCCACAAACTCCAGCAAGTCGTTCCACTGCTCCCCCGCACCCTCCCTGCGCCCCGGGGAGCCTACCTGCCTCACAGCGGGCTGGCGACCACAGCCTCCAGCGCGGGGTCCTCACCGCCGCCCCGCCTCAGCCCCGCCCCCCGCACGCAGACCCCGCCCCCTCCCCTGCACCCGAGTTTGCGCAGCGGCGGAAATGGGCAGGGCGGGGCGAGCGCCGCGGCTACAGTGAGGGCGGGGCCCCTGCTCCTCCCTGGGCTCGCCGGCTCCTCCCACCCCGGGTCACGCCGTGACAGGGGCGGAAGCGGTGGTGGCGGCGGCGGCCGAGCAGGGGCTGCGGCTCGCTGCGCGGATCGTGCCGTCCTGTGCGCGCGGCGCGCGGCTCTGGAGAGGCGCCCGCAGTCCTGGGCGGCGCGCACCGCCTCGCCGGCGCTCGGAGGTGGAGGGTTCGCGACTCCGGGGGCGGGCGTGGGGGCGGTGGCGGATTTCGGGTGACAGCGCTGCACAAAGCAGCTTGGCTGGGGTGCAAGCCTTCCTTCTGCCCGTGTGCAGCGTCCCTCGACCGGGTGGGAGGTGGGCGAGTGCCCCAGGGGCTAATACCTCTTGCCCGGGATTGGAAGAGGGCGCGGGCTGGAGATCCCTGCCTGAGGAAGGGGGAATTCCTGGGCTGGGGTGTTGGGGCGACAGGGTTCCCCGATTGGTCGCGGTGTTGGAGGTCTCCTAACCACCCTACAATGTTTCCTTTATAGCGCTGCCTTTTCCCCGAGACCACTTGCACCCCTTCAGCGCTGAGGTGAGCCCCGGGGCTGTTGCTTCTCTGACTTCGGAGAAGACACGAAAAAGCTTTTCGGAAAGCGAGGCGGCTGCAGCTGGCTCCGTGAGCGTTGGGGCTCCCTCCTGGGGCTGTCAGAGCCCTGTTCCTCGGGCGGGAGCCTGCCCGGGGAACCCCGCGGTCTGGGAGTGGGAACTCCCTCGCACGTTCTTCCAGCCGATAGGGTGCGGCGAGGAGCCCGCACAGCCTTGCAGGTGTAGTAATACTCTGGCATCGCCACCGCGCTTTGAGACTTGATTAGCATTGCCAGGTTGCTGAGGTAACTCCTCAGGGATTGGAGACCTGGAGGGGGTGGCCCGATTAGGGTGGCTGTTAGTCAACAGTCTGGCAGCTGGCAGGTGAAAAAGGAAGGAAGAGGCAGGCCCAGCTATAGAAAGTTGGGGTTCAGTGGTCTGGAACGCAGCCAGATACAGGCCCAGTCTTCCCCTGGGTGAGCTTGCAGGACTCTAGAGACCCCTCGAGTTGGGGGGATTCCCCACTCCACATACACACACGGGACCCAAGGCTTTGGCCACTTTTGTTTTGAGTTTTTAAATCTGTTTTAGTGGCAGAAAGGCGAGTGGGAGGGAAGATTTCTTCAGGAGGTACATGAGAAAATTACCGTCAATAATTGTCTTCCAGGCAGAGAAAGTAGTCAACAAAAGACATCCAGGCAATTGGGGATTCAATATTAAATTATTGAACTCCGTATTTAATATTGAATAATTCAATATTGAATTGTACAGGATCCATATTTCTGAAAATTTGATTATAGTGTGGCAGTAATAAGGTGCTAGTCCTGGCTTATGTTAAATGTCCCAAAGGGACATTCCTGTTTCTGTTGTGTCTAAAGAAGTTTCTAGTTTCTAGTAGTTTGTCCTATTTTTAGAAATTGTGCTGACGCCACTAATTTTTATTCTAACCTGAAGTCCATTTGATTCATATTTGTATGAATTCTGTGAGTATGTTTTAAGAAAATCTTTCTGAATAAGCTCTTCAGGAACACGTGGGAATTATTAAAATAGAAATCTACATATTGATATATCCATTTAAATATACCAAAAAACCCCCTTTTTTCTTTCTTTTATTACATTAAAAGAAAACTAAATCCAAATTTAAAATGAGGAATAAATATGCATAATAATATTGAACATGAAAAAAATTGATTATATTTAGTTAGGTATGTTTATTAATTTGGAAAATCAGGTGGGAAAACACTTTTAGGGTACTAGTTTGTTTTAATGTCTCTTTGGTCAGTATTTCTAAGTTTGTATCACAGCACAGTAAGTTTAGTTTTTCCCACTTAAAATTTTTTTCCTTCATTTAAAGAGTCAAGGACCCAGCAACTGGAAATAGAGAAATTACATTAAGTGCCAAAAAGGATGGAGGCACATAACCCTCAATTGTATAACTAAAGGTGAAAATGTGCTACCTTAAAAACCGTCAGTCAGAGCCCAGTAAAAAACAAAAAACCCCCCTTCAATCAGATTTAATAATGGCTTTTATAGCTAATGTTTTCATGTCATCTTTAAAGATTTCTTAAATTATATTCTTATTGAATTAAGTATATGTTTTCCAGTATACAATTAGATTAAAATTCTTAATGAAACTTCTGGAAACTATGCTCTCTTTTGAGAATGCATGCCTTCCTAGGTGACAGGGTCAAATGTTGTATGAACCTAGGCTGGTTTAATTTACGTTTCTAACCTCACATTGGATTTCATATATTTTTACTGCAATACTTACATATAGTATACATTTACAAATGCTATGTATATTTACGTATACTATGTTTGTGGTTCATTTTATGAATAATGTGGGATTTGTTTTATACATAAGTGAGATATATGTATTTATATGAGAATTCATATTTACATATGTACATGAAGAGATTCATTAGATTGGACAGCCTTTCGAAAATATAAATGGGATCCAGAAGGCCTTCTTTGGGTATAACAATTATAGGTAGATAGTACTTTTAACATTATTAGTGCTTTATTCAACAGTATAATGGATGCTGTAGAACTAAATGGCAATTTAATGCTTAAAGAACTATAATACATTTCAGAATATGTAGGGTTTATATGTTCACAGACAATGTAATATTTATTGGTTCTGAGAAAGTGAAGACTAAGTCAAAGGAAAATCATCCATAACATTGATGTGAAGATTTTCAAAGTCAATGTAGATGGCAAAATGAGTTTTTCCACATGATGTTAATAATCCATGAAAAATACTATTACAAATGTTAATATAACTCACAAATATAAAACAATAAGATTACAAGCTCCTCAAAGATTTTCTATGAGATTATATATGTGGAATTTGTGTTTTATGGTACCAATTTCCCACTTTCAAATTCTTTTTCTGTAGGTCTGTCCTATTTTTCATCTATCATTTTTTTTGCATGTGTACTGAATATGATGGATAAAGGGAGGAGATCAATGATAATTATACATTTTATATATTGTTGAGTATGGACTTAAGCGGTTTTCATTCCTTATTTAATTGAAACAAATTCTAGTAGTGCTTATCTTTCATGGTTGCTGTGTGTTATTTCTCATATAGACTTTGATTCTTAATGTTTGTTTAACCATGGTGTTACTGGACTAGTTTGAGAACTCCTAAAAATTTTCCAGTAGGAGATGCCAGTGCTTCTATCTAATTCAGATTCATATATCCAGTAGTGACTAGAAAGTGTGCCTGATATTTATATGTTGAGTTTTAAGGAAGGAATGAATGAGTTCTTTTTAAAGTATACTAAGGGATGAAAATGCGAGAACTGCTAAGAAGATACAGTAAGATGGAGAGGAGCACAACAGACAAAAACTAGGTGTTTTTCTTCATTGGATTTTGCAAACGCTAGTGTAATTTATTGATCACGTGTGGTATGTTTCTCATTTTTATATTTTTAAATATACATACTACTAATGGATAATATTTATTGAGTACTTACAATATTCCAGTCCTGGTGCTATAAATAGGTTATCTTGTTTAATCTTCTTATCAATGCTAAGTATACTCTTACTGTGCCCATTTTATATATGAGAACACTGAGGCTTAGAGAGGTTAAGTAATTTGAAGATGATGGCTTAATACTCAGGCAGTCTAGCTATAGAGCATACACTCCTGGCTACTAAACTGCATAATAACTTTGCTTCACGCTGGTGAAAACATTAGCAGATGCTAATATTTATGGTTTAATATTTTTTTATGGCAGATTTCTAATACAATGGCAACCCCACGGGGGAGGACAAAGAAAAAAGCACCTTTCGATCATTCGCCAGATAGCCTTCCTTTGAGGAGCTCCGGTAGGCAGGTATTACTCATTTGTTCATTCAGTGTACCTGTTTTTTGAACACACAGAAATATTATGATTGGTACTGGAGAGTAAAAGTTGAAAAGATACAACTCCAGTGCTCAAGTTCCTCGCAGTCTAGTGGAAAAATTCACAGTACAGTCATAAAACAATGTGATAAAGTGATAGAATGTAGAAAATAGCTTATCTGGCAAAGCGAACTGCAAGTATAAAGGCATAGCATGTGAATCAGCATGAGGTGTTCAGAGAATTGCAGTTGTGTGGGTGTTTCCAGAACATGAGGCTGGGGCCAGATCATGGATATCATTCATAGGAATTTGGACTTCAGCTTCTAGTTGGCTGGGTGTGATTGGAGGATTTCTTTTTTGTATTGGAGGGCTTTTTTTGGTAGGGCTTTTATTTATTTTTTAAAAGAAAAAAATGGAAGGATAGAGTAATTCTTTAGAATTTGTCTAGTTTGTTATTAACAATACTGAGAGTATAACTTCTCTAAATAAAGAAAAAACATTTTAATTTGAGAAGGACTTTCGTTTATTTTGACTGTCACTTTTTCCTAAGAATGGCTTGTCTAAATTTGAGTTCTCTACTCAGATACCTATCATTAAAATGCTAGTTCTATATCTTTAGCCAAGTTAATGAATTACTTGCACAGAGCAGTTGCAAGGATATTGCTGTATTGTCCACCCCTAACCTACTGCCAGGATGTTCTTGACCTTCACATTTAGTACTTCTAACATGGATGTGATTTCAGTAGTGAACCTTCTGCCACCTTCAACCCTGGTCATTCTGGTGAAATTTTAACCTCAGTTGGTTCTTCCTCAGGCGAAGAAGAAAGCAACAGAGACAACAGATGAGGATGAGGATGGCGGGTCAGAGAAGAAGTACAGGAAATGTGAAAAGGCAGGCTGTACAGCAACATGTCCTGTGTGCTTCGCAAGTGCTTCTGAAAGGTCTGTTTAGATGGTGTGTCTTGGCATCGTGTTTCTGCCCATGAGAACATTCCTTGTGGGAACATCATCCTCGAAGATAGTTTTCCTAAAGATAGATATAGATTCTGTAAGTCAACTAATAATAGAGACATTGCCCAGACATTCTGTACACACCACGCCCTCCTTGACATCCTCCCCCCGTTATACTTCGCCCACGGGAGAGACTGTACCCGTATCAACTTTGCAATACGGTGTCCTCACATCCAGCCAACCATAGCTGTACCTCTCCTGGGGGTTGAGGGTGGGATGGTGTGGAGTGGTGAGACAGTAGAAAGAACCCATTAGCTCCCTGTAGAGACCAGCATGTGTTTACTTTTCACTGTGTTTTGTCCCTCATGAAACATACCTCCTCTTCCCACGTACACATATACGTCTCATAGACACTGTGTCGCTAACTGCAGTCTTACCATTTTTATTGGAGTGACACAGGTATGACTTTTTTTTTTTCCCAGAGAAAAAAATCTTCAATTAAGGCTTAAGATTCAGTAAAACCTAGAAAACAAATTGTTTGTTTTTAAACACAAAGACGTGGTAGTGGTCATGTACACACTGGCATGATTTTTTATTCCCTTGCTATATTATTAGCTCTTTGACAGGTTATGTTTGCCAGATTGCCTGCTTGATGTTTAGATTACAGCTGGCCAGATTGCTTCTCTATTCAATACTGGGCCAGATATTATTACTAGAGACTTCACTTCTCTCCTTCACACACATGCAGCTTGCAGCAAGTGCAGTGGCATCTGTCATTTTGTGTCATAAAACCCTATTGTTGCTCCAAGGAGTCTTGCTTGCTAAGACTCCTAAGCCCCGGGCAGCCAGCTAGGTTAGGTACCATTGGTCTAAGTCCTTGTATCCTCACCATGTATTATTATCAGTCATCCATTCCAGTTTTCCCTGTTGTGTTTTTTTTTTTTTTTTTTAATTATCCCCTGTTAGCTTGTGGCCGTTAGAAGTCTAAGTGGAGATAATGCAAAATGGGTGCACAGGAGGTGTTTGCTAAATGTTTTTTAAAAAGAGAGAAGAAATGTTTATTCACTACCAAAGCTCCATGTTTTCACTATTTTCAGATGCGCCAAAAATGGCTACACATCCCGATGGTATCACCTTTCTTGTGGGGAACATTTCTGTAATGAATGCTTTGACCATTACTACAGAAGGTATGTTCACTAATTGTTTGAGGTTTCTGTGGAGAAGGGGGTAGTCGAGGTGGTCAGATGCCGAAGTCCCTCGGCTTACTGAAATTATTTGACTGTTTCAGCCATGACTATAATTTTGACCAGAACTTTGCTGTAGTTTTGCCTGTGTGCACACTCAGGGCTCAAAAAATACCTGCCACGAGATAGTTGTTTTCCTTAGTCTGCAAGTCTAAAATCCAGGTAATTCAACATGGTATAAAAGAGGAAACTAAAGTCTCACCAGTAGGTGATAGATGCTGGAAAATCTAGGAGCTGTTGATTCTATTATTCTCAGTTTCATTGGTTTATGCTCTGATTTTTATTATCTCTGCTTGCTTTAGGTTCAGTTTTCTTTTTTTCTCTGGTTTCCTAACTTGGAAGCATAAACTATTGATTTTAGATCTTTCTTCTTTTCCAGTACATGCATTTAAATGCTATAAATTTTCTTCTGATTTAGGTATGTTCCATAATTTTGATAACTTTTCATTGTGCTCAAAATATTAATTTCCATTGAGTCTTCCTCTTTGACCCATAGATTATTTACAAGTAAATTTTTAATTTCCAAATATTTGGGACATTTCCAATAAATTTTCTGTTGCTGATTTCTAGTTTAATTCTGTAATGGTTTGAGAATATACTTTCTATGATTTCTGTATTTTAAGTTTGTCAAGGTTTGCTTTATGGCCCATAGTGCCATGTATCTTGGTGAAATGTCTCATGCGCAGTGGAGAAAAATGTGTAATCTACTGTTGTCAGATGGAATGATCTATAAATATCGAATAGATCAAGTTGATTGATAGTGTAGTTCAAGTCATATATATCCTTCTGATTTTATTCCTGCATGATCTTTCAATTACTAGGAGAGGTGTCTTAAAGTCTACAATTATAATTGTCTCTTAAAGTCTTCAACTATAATGTGGATTTGTCTTTTTTCCTTTCAGTTCTATAAATTTTTACCTCATGCATTTTCAATCTCTATTATTAGTACATTTTATATCTAGCATTGTTATGGCTTCTCTGAAAACTGACCTCTGTATGTAATACCCTTGTCTTGTTATCCCTGATAGCAATCCTTATTCAAA
This sequence comes from Indri indri, assembly GCA_004363605.1. NCBI lineage: Eukaryota > Metazoa > Chordata > Mammalia > Primates > Indriidae > Indri > Indri indri. Next base: position 113,325 of record RJWJ010000747.1, read on the forward strand.
TTAATATGGCTGTTGCCACTATCTTTTTATTAGTGTTAGCATGATTAACATTCTCCATTTCTTTCCTTTTAATCTTTCTGAGTATTTTTGTATTTGCAGTAGATTTCTTGTATACAGCATATAGGTTTTTGTTTTATTTATTTTTTTGGTAGAGACAGGGTCTCTGGATGTTGCCCAGGCTGGTCTCAAACTTGGGGCCTCAAGTGATCCTCCTGCCTTGGCCTGCCAAAGTGCTGGGATTACAGGTGTAGGGCCATAAAATATATACATATATGTATATATATATATATATAAATACATATATAAATATATATACACACACACACACACCATATATATACACCCATGTATTTATAAAATTTCTTTTTAAAGTAATCCTAGGCCCTTATTAGTTTTATGTACTAAAACTGACAAAAATGCACCCCTTATTGACAGCCTGGTTTTTAGGTGCCATTATAACTTCTCTTTTCCTTATATACAGGGTTAGCTAAGTCCTTTACCTAAGATTTACTAAACTGCCTCCTATTTTGAAAACCTGATTACTTATAGGTACCTTGATATATTTATTTTTTTGCTTTTTAGCCATAAGGATGGATATGACAAATACACTACATGGAAAAAAATATGGACTAGCAATGGCAAAACCGAACCTAGTCCCAAAGCTTTCATGGCAGATCAGCAACTCCCCTACTGGGTAAGAATGATGTTCTCTTGTTCTGTAAAGCATTTATGGAGCTAAATGTAAGGGGAGTGGATGAAAACACTGATGTTTAGGGAATGTTTCTTTTATTACATTTGTTCTTTCTATAATTATTAAAGCAAAAAAAAATTTTTTTTTTTTTTTGTGGAAAGCTTAGATAATTCAACATAGTACAAAAAAGGCAACTAAAGTCTCACCACCAGCCAGTGATAGCCATTGCTGAGCTTGGTATATAACTTTATAGTCTTTTTTTCCTGTACATAGTTTTGTTTGTTTAAACTCAATTTCATGCTTTATATACAGATCCTAATTAGGTTTAAAATCAGACTTCAGATATTTTTTCTAACTTTTAGTTTTCTTAATTAGACTTTATATTCTTTTTTCATTTAGCCATTCTTTGAAAATAATTTTTATGATTGTATATATCATATAAATATACCAACATTTAATAAATGATGTGCTAATATGTTGAATATATAAGTAATTCTGAGCTTCTCTGAAAAATTTTTTTCATTGAAGTGAAATTCATATAACATAAAATTAACCATTTTATTTATTTATTTATTTATTTATTTATTTTTTGAGACAGAGTCTCACTCTTTTTGCCTGGGGCGAGTGCCGTGGCGTCAGCCTAGCTCACAGCAGCCTCAAACTCCTGGGCTCGAGCAATCCCACTGTCTCAGTCTCCCGAGTAGCTGGGACTACAGGCATGCGCCACCATGCCCGGCTAATTTTTTTCTCTCTATATATTTTTAGCTGTCCAATTAATTTCTTTCTATTTTTGGTAGAGACGGGGTCTCGCTCTTGCTCAGGCTGGTCTCGAACTCCTGAGCTCAAACAATCCGCCCACCTCGGCCTCCCAGAGTGCTAGGATTACAGGCGTGAGCCACCGCGCCCGGCCTATTTATTTATTTTTTGAGACAGTCTCTCACTCTGTTGCCCAGGCTAGGAGTGCCATGGTGTCAGCCTAGCTCACAGCAACCTCTGATTCCTGGGCTCAAGTGATCCTCCTGCTTCAGCCTCCCAAGTAGCTGGGACTACAGGCGCGCACCATGATGCCTGGCTAATTTTTTCCATTTTTAGTAGAGATGGGGTCTTGCTTTTGTTCTTGCTCAGGCTGGTCTTGAGCTCCTGACCTCAAGCAGTCCTTCTGCCTCAGCCTCCCAGAGTGCTAGGATTATAGGCGTGAGCCACTGCACCTGGCCAAATTAACCATTTTAAAGTGTACAATTCAGTGGCACTTAGTATATTTACTGTGTTGTACAATCACTACCTCTGTCTAATTTCAAAGTATTTTCGTCACCTACTAAGGAGCCCTAATTCTCCCACTCTCCAGTCCCTGGTACTAGTAATACTAATCTTCTTTATGGATTTACCTATTTTGGATATTTCATATGAATAGAATCATGCATTATGTGACCTTTCATGTCTGGCTGTTTTTACTTAGTATTATGTTTTTGTGGTTCATCTACATCATAGCATGTGTCAGTATTTCATTCTTTTTTATGGGTGATTAATATTCCATTGAGTGGATATGTCACATTTTGTTTGCCGAATCATCTATTGATGGACATTTGGGTCATTTCAGCCTTTTGGTTATTGTGAATAGTGCTGCTGCGAACACTTATATACAAGTATTCGAAATAACTGTTTGCAATTCTTTTGGTTATATACCTAGAAACAGAATTGCTGGATCATATGGTAATTCTGTTTAACTATTTGAGAGGCCTCCAAACTCTTTTCCATAGACGCTGCACCTTTTTTCATTCTTTTCTCTAACATATGAGGGCCTAGTTTTCTCCACATCCTTGCCAACTCTTGTTCTTTATTTTTTGATGCTAGCTATTCTATTGGGTTTAAAGTGGTATCTCATTTGGTTTTAATTTGCATGTTCCTAATATCCAACAACACTTTTGTGTTATTCATTTGTATATCATCGTAGAAATGTTGTTCATTTGTACATCATTGGAGAAATGTCTGTTTACATCTTTTGCCTATTTTTAAGTTGAGTTTGTCTTTCTGTTGTTGAGTTGTAAGAATTTTTAAATATATTTTGGATACTAAACCCTTATTAGATCTGTGATTTGCAAATGTTTTCTCCTATAGGTTGTCTTTTTCCTTTGTAGTATCCTTTGATGTACAAAATTTTTAATTTTGATGAAGTTGAATTTATCCATTTTTTTTTCTTTTGTTGCTTGTGCTTTTGGTGTTGTAGCTAAGAATCCATCTCCAAATCCAAGGTCATAAAGATTCACCCGTTTTCTTCTAAGAGTTTTAACGTTTTAGTGCTGACTTTTAGGTATTTAATCCATTTTGAGTTAATTTTTGTATATGTGTCTTGACACATATGTATATATGTCTCCACACATATATGAAAATTGTATAGGGAGTCTGACTTCATTCTTTTGCAAGTGAATATATCTGCACACTTTTTTAAAAATAACCTTTTTATTTTGGGATAATTTTAAATTTACAGAAAGTTGCTACGATAGTGCAGAAAGTTTCCATAGATTCTTCACCCAGTTTCCCCTAATGTTTTCATCTTACATGCCATGATTATTTGTCAAATTAAGAAATTAACATTGGCACAGTACTACATTATAGACTTTATTTGGATTCCATTAGTTTTTTCCCTAATGTTCTTTTACTATTCCAGGATCCAGCCCAGCACACCGTGTTGCATTTAGTGTGCATACTTTTTGACTAACAAACTAAATTTAACTCTGATTGTTTCTTTAGGTTACGGTGGGAAAATCTTTCTGACAACTGCACTCAGATCCCCTTTGCACCGAGCTAGTGTTGAATCAGAAATTACCCTAATAGAGTAAAAGTGGATTTTATGGGTGGCGGTGATGCAAGGGGGAGAAAAAAATAGGATTGCTAAAAGGTTGGAGAACATGATAAAGTTGTGGAGGATACAAATGGTAACTGATGATTATCCAACTTGTTGATCTTGATTTATTATTTCCCATCTAGGTGCAGTGTACAAAACCTGAATGTAGAAAATGGAGGCAGCTTACCAAGGAAATACAGCTTACTCCACAGATAGCAAGGACTTACCGATGCGGTATGAAACCAAATACTACTGTTAAGGTATGATCTCTCTTGGTTTTCCCTTTGAAGTAATTGATACATTAATGTAGTTGTCAGTAAAGAGGAATGGTGTATGTTTTTCATTTATTGTATTAATCACTGTGTCAGGGTTATAGTGGTGTGCATGTTACAGAACCTCGACTATAATAGCTTAACCAATTAAGGATTTTACTTTTCTGTCATTACAATTTGGAAACAGGCTGTCCAGAATTGAGTTAGTTGCCCGAGGAAGTCTCCTTCTGGTTTCTAGTCCAGCCACCTTTCTTTTATCTTTCATCCTTCAGGCCACAAAGTGGTTGCTGCACCACCAGCCATTGTGTCCAAATTTTAAGCAGAAAAGCAAGGAAGGGCAAAGGGTAACAAGGGTGCCAGCTAAGTCTATCCCTATTTTATTCGGGACACAGGAGCTTTCCTGCAAGTTCCAACAGTACATTTCTATTTATATCTCCTTGGCCAGAACAGAATCATGCCGCTACTCCGAATTACAGCAAGAACAAAGGAAGAAAATATTTTATAACTGAGCATGTTGCAAAACCAAACAAAACCAGGATCCTGGTAGTAAGGAACAAGGGATGAACAGATATGTTTGGTAGTTAGGACTCAGCCATGGTTGGTTTACTGTACCTTTTTTGAAATCTGGCAATTACTTAATGTTTAAAAATGTAATTGTTTTAGTGTGTTAAGGGTATTAGTCTATATAAATGTTGCTCATACCTACAGTACATTAAAGAATATTAGGAATCATTGTAATCTCCAGGAGCAAAATACTTTGTTTTTAAAAATTGAGATATAATTCACATACAATAAAATTAACCCTTTTAAAGGATACAATTCAGGCCAGTTGCCTGAATTACAGTGGCTCACACCTATAATTCTAGCACTCTGGGAGGCTGAGACGGGAGGATTGCTTGAGCTCAGAAGTTCAAGACCAGCAAGAGCAAGACCCCATCTCTACTAAAAATGCAAAAATTAGCCAAGCATCGTGGTGCATGCCTGTAGTCCTAGCTAGTCGGGAGGCTGAGGCAGGAGGATCACTTGAGCCCATGCTATGATGATGCCACTGTACCCTACCCAGGGCGACAGAGCGAGACTCTGTCTCAAAAATAAATAAATAAATAAATATATTCAATTCTGTGGTTTGTAGTATAGATTGACTGATACAAAAATCTGAAATGCTCCAAAATCTGAAACTTTTTGAGTGCCAACATTATGTGCAAAGGAAATGCTCATTGGAGCATTTCACATTGTCAGAATAGGGATGCTCAACTGGTACGAATATTATAAATATTCCAAAATCTGAAATCTGAAAATACTCCTAGTCCCATTTTGGATAAGGGAAACTCCACCTGTATATTCCCAAAAGCTTGGGATTTAAAATACAAGCAGTATTAAAGCAATGCATAATATTGTTAAAAAAATTTAGAAGATTTTGTAAAGTCAAATGATGAGAAAAAATGTATGAACGTTTAGGAGTTAGATTTTTTTTGTTTTAAATATTACATGAATATAATCTCAGGATTTAAAAAAAGTAAATTGAATGTGTGTATAAATATATACACACATAATATACAAATAAAAAATGAAAGTCCTCCTTAACTGCTTAATAGGTTACCCATTCTTTACAAGTCAATTAATCCTACTAGAACTTTTAAAAATGCATTTGATTACATCTTTATGGTAGGCACTTTTTAAAGGCTATTGATATGAATATCCACACTACTTTTTAAAGGTTTAAAGATCTATAGCTCAGAGTGATCACTATATCAAAACCTTACCTGCATTGAGTGAGAGTGTTTTTAACAGATGTTTAAATTGCATATTTTTGTTACTGTGATATGATTACATACTGTAATTACATGCACAGATCTTAAATGAGTTTCATTGAGTTTTGGGAAATATCTGTAATGGGTAGCCTGTGTGCCAATCAAGATATACAATGTTGCTATCACCCTAAAAAATTCCAGTTATTTGCTCCACTCAGAGACAACTGCTTTTCTGATTTCTATCCCCATAAATTAGTTTTGCCTGCTCTTCCACTTCATAAAAATAGAATCAGCCAATATAGACTCTTTAGCGATTGGTTTCTTTCACCGAGTAAAATTGTTTTTGGGATTCATTTATGTTGTTATATGGATCAGTAGTTTCATTTTATTGCTGAATATTCCCTTGCGTGTATATACCATCCTTCTATTGAGGATGCTTATATTGTTTTAAATTTTTTATTATGAATAAAATTTTAGTGAATATTCAGTGCAAGTGTTTTTGTAGACCTGTGTATTCATTTCTTATGAGTAAATACACAGGAGTTGAATTGATGAGTCATGTGATATATTTATTTAACATTTATGAAACTGCCGAACTGTTTTCCCTGGTTGTTGTACCAAACTACATTTGGTAGTGTTATTTTTTTTCTTTAGTTATAGCCATTCCAGTGGGTATGTACTGGTATCTCATTGTGGCGTTAGTTTGCATTTCTCAGATAACTAGTGATCCTGAGCATATTTTCATATGCTTATTGGCCATTCATAGTTCCTCTTTGGAAAATATGTTTTTTTTTTTTTTTTTTTTTTAATTAGGGCTGTCTTACTGATTTGTAGTTCTTTATGTAATCTGGATATGAGTATGTAAGTATGTGTTTTGAATCTTTTTTCCCAGTCCACGTTAAGCCTTTTCTAAATAGGTCTTCTTTTATGAGCTTTCAATTTTGAAGCCTACTTTCTGCATTTTTCCATCTATGCTTAGAACTTTTTGTGTTTTTTCTGAGAAGCCATTGGCTACCTTTCACCTTGTAAAAATATTCTGTGTTTTCTTTACAGTTTTAGCCTTTACATTTAGGTCACCATCTCTTTAATTTTTGGTTTTGATGTAAGGGATAGGCTAAGATTCAACTTTTTTCCATACAAGGCCGGGTGCCGTGTCTCATGCCTGTGATCGTTGCACTTTGAGAGGCTGAGGTGAGAGGATCACTTGAGGGCAGGAGTTTGAGACCAGCCTGGGCAACATATCGAGACTCCATCTCTACAAAAAAATAGAAAAAGTAGCTGGGCATGGTGGCATGTGCTGGTGGTCCCAGCTACTTAGGAGGATGAGGCAAGAGAATCACTTGAGCTTAGAGTTTGAGGTTGCTGTGAGCTATGATGATGCCACTGCACTCCTACTGGGGTGACAGAGTGAGACCCTGTTTCAAAAAAAAATTTGTTTTCCATTCAGTTATTTAGTTGTTCATTACCATTTGTTGAAAAGACTATTCCCATTGAATTGTCTTAGCACTATTATAAAAAATCTGTTGACCATACCTGTAGGTCTATTTCTGGAACTTGTTCCATTGATCTTTGTTTATCTTGATTCAATGCTATGCTATCATGATTATTGTATCTTTATAGTAAGTCTTAAAATCAGGTAATATAAGTTCCTCTCACTTTGTTTTTCTTTTTTGTGATTGTTTTGGCTAGTCTAGGTCTTTTATATTTCTACATAAGTTTTATCAGCTTTTTAGTATCTACTGAAAAGCCTCTTGGATTTTGATTGGCATGCATTGTGTCTATAGATCATTTGGAGGAGAATTGACATCTTTACATTTTTCAAACTTCTAAGGGGTTGGCAAATGATGGCTTGTGGGCCAAATCTGGACAATACCTGTTTTTGTAAATAAAGTTTTATTGGAAGACAGTCATGCTCATTTATTATGTAGTGTCTGTGGCTGTTTTCATGCTGCAGTGACAGAGTCGTTGTGACAGAGCCTAAAATACTTATTATCTGGTTCTTTACAGAAGATGTTTTCTGACCCCTCTTTTGACCCATGGGCATAGTATATCTCTCCATCTTTTCAAGATTCTTTAATTTCTCCCAACAATGTTTTATAAGTTTTCACTGAGGATGTCTTTTATGCCTTTTGTTAAATTTATTTCTAGATTTGTTTTCTGTAATCATAAGTAGGATTTATTTTTAACTCCATTTTTAAGTTGTTCATTGTTGCAGTTATATAGAAAGACAATTGATTTTTGTGTATTGACCTCATACACAGAGACTTTGTTGACTTCACTTATTAAGTTTCATAGAACTTTTTGTAGATTCCTTTGGGCTGTCTACAAAACCAGTCATATAATCATGGTTGTCTACCAACTTTTCTTTTTCCTCTTCGTTTTGCCTTATTACATTGGTCAGGACCACCAGTGACAGCGTTCTCTATAGAAGCGGTGAGAGCAGACATCCTTGCCTTGTTCCTGACTTTAGGAGGAATGTGTTCAGTATCTATTATTATGTACAGTGTTGGCTGTAGGCTTTTGCAGATGCCTTTTGTGAAATTGGACAAGTTCCTTATCCTAGTTTGCTGAGAACATTTTATTACAAATGGATGTTGGATTTTGTCTAATACTTTCGCTGAATCTTATGATCATGTGGTTTTTTTCCTTTAATCTGTTAATGTGGTGAATTACACCAGTTTTGAAATATTGAAGCAATGGTTCATTCCTGGGGGGAAAAAGTTCTACTTGTTCTTAGTGTATTATCCTTTTTGTATATTACCAGATTTGATTATATTTCTGTGAAAGATTTTTGCATCTGTGTTCACGATGAATACTTTGGCGCTTTCCTTTCTTGTAATACCCTTATCAGGCTCTGCTTTCAGAGTTATGCTGGCTCCATGAAACAAAAGGGAATTATATCCTGCTTTCAATTTTGTTAGTTTTTTGTATTAGGTTGATATTATTTCTTTTTTAGTGTTTGGTTGAATTCACTAGTGAAGCAATTTGGGCCAGTAGTTTTCCCTGTAAGAAGTTTAGAAATTACAGATTCAATTTCTTTAAAAAATATGTGGCCATTTAGGTGGTTTATGACTTCTATCTATTTTGAAAGATTGTGTTTTTCAAGGAAGTTGTGGTTTTCATCTACGTTGTCAAATTGTTAAAGTTGTTTGCACTGTTCCCTTATTCTCCTTTTAGTGTCGCTGGGCTCTGTGTTGGTATCCCTTTTATTCCCTGATGTTAGTAATTTGGGAGTGCGGGATGGAAAGCCCAGCCTGGGACCAGGTGTCTGGAATTGGTAAGACCTGTTCTAAAGTCTTTCACTTTAGCCCTTGATAAATTCTCAAGCTCAACTTTTGAGAGTAGAAGCCCTTTCTGAAGGGTAGAAAAGGAAAAATTGGGAGGGGCTGTCAGCAAGGGGGTGGGTAAGTCTTTTCCAGGCTGAGTGGCCTGGGAACTGGAATCTAAGTAATGAAGATACGTGTCATGGGCTCGTGAGTGGAGCACATCCAGCTGGCAGGAACAATGCCTTGGTTGCACTGACCTCAACTAACACCTGTGCCCCTGATTACTTCTCAATGAAAAGTAGACTCAATAGCTTTAATTATAATGTTAAAGGAAAGTTCAGCCAAGCAGTCCAAAAAAAGCAGATTATTTTAATAGATTCTATCTTTTGAGCCATTTTCAAACAATCTGTTTATGTGATGATTTTTAGTTCCAAACAATTATTTTAAAAAGATTTTGGATAACTTGTATAATAATATTGTTATTAAATACTGGGTATGATTTTACATTTTGTTCTGTGCTTTGACTAAACTGTAATTTGGAGTTATCCATATCTCTTTTACCTGATGGTAATTGAATGTATAACTTTGACTTCATCTCTGTGAATTGTTCAGACTATCCACGTGCCTTTTTTTATTTGTTAGAATTTTTCTTTGGGAGACAGTTGTCATTTTTGGTTTCTCCAATTTAAGTAGTTTTTGAAAACTCTGAGGTTTTCTTTAGAATGTTTTTAGACAAATGATATGGGTTCATAATTGAAAAATTCAAGCAATATAGAAAAGAACAAAGATGACTACATGAATTTTTTTAATCGTCTTTATGAAGTAACCACCATGAGTGAGATTCACTCAAGAACATTCCTGCAAGTATACAGGGAGAAGGCCTGGTTGACAAGTAGCTTCCTATTAAGAAATAGTACTGTACATGCTGGGTTTTTTTGTAAAATGAGTTTAATGTAGCAGTGATTTAAAATAAGAAAAAGAAGCCAAAGCGAAATAAAATTGCTGAACATAAAATATTTCTTCATTCCAAGTAATATTAGTTTTTTAAAACTCCCTAAAAGGTTGAGAAAATATATTATGAGAATGATAAGAAGTTGGAATCACTCTAACTTTAAAAAAAAAAACAAACTTGTTATTGATTGATACCCTACTATGAAATCAGAAAAAAGTAAATTACATTACACTTTAGCCTACCTCCCCTTTTCCTGTCAGGAAAAGGGTTTTTGTTAGGGTTTTTGTGTGTGTGTGTGTGTGTGTGTGTGTGTCAGAGATTATACTAATTATTTTCTATAACCATATTCCCTTACTCTCACCTCTATATTAATGTGGATTTACTACTCTCTGCAGTTTCTCTTACCTTAGTTCCTATTACCCTAAGTGCTTTATTTTGATTTGTCACCTTGTTGGTTGTATTTTTTTTTCCAAGGGAGTCTCAGCAGTGTCAGATTCCTTAGGTTTTTGAAAACTTAATTGATTTTCTCTCTTCCCACCCTGCTTATAGTTGAAGCCTTTGTGGTCTCCTTAAATTCTGACTCCTAAGGATGATGTCAAATCTCTTTAATCTCCTCTGCCATCACCCTCCTTTGAGACCCCTCCAACCAGTCGGAATTGATTATTATTTATGACCTGAACTTTTTTTTTTCCAAGACAGTGTCTCGCTCTGTCTCCTGGGCTAGAGTGCAGTGATGCCATCATAGCTCAGTGCAACCTCAAACTCCTGGGCTCAAGTGGTCCTCCTGCCTCAGCCTCTCAAAAGTGCTAGGATTAAAGGTGTCAGCCACCACGCCCGGCTGTAACTTGAACTTCTGAAATATTAATTTAAATAATGTTGATTGACCCAGGGTCATTTTGGTTTTCAGTTTAGTATACTGTCAGGGACAAAGCTGGGGAAGGTTTATTTGTGGAACCGTATGAAAGAGAACAGTAGCAAACTACACACACTGTTCCAGATCCTTGTCATTTGATACACCTTAAAGATGCTTCCATGTCAGTACATAAAGATCTCTTCTTTCTCTTTAATGACTGTCTAATAAATTCTCTACTGAACAGATGTCCCATGCTTAATTAAGCACCATCGAAGGTCATTTAGGTGACTTTTATTATTATTATTTTATTGTTTTATTGTTAGTGATGGGGCTGCAGGCAATAGATTTGTATCTATGCCATTTTTGAGTATAATTGGTAGGATCAATTCCTGGAAGTAAAATTTCTGTGTCAAAGGGTATACACCAGTTGTTTTTATATGAAATAATTTATAGACACAAAAAGATGTATAACTTGTATGTAAGGAATAAAGAATTAAAGCAAACATGCCTGTACCTACCAGTTTAAGAAACAGAGCACTTCCAATGTTTCAGACCTCCCAGTGTGCGCCTCAGTAGTTACTCCCTGTCTTTTCCCTGCTGGCGTAAACAGCATTCTGAATTTTGTAGTTATTATTCCCTTGCTTTTTGTTAGAGTTAATAACATATTTCTGAAATCCTGAACATTAAGTTCTGCCTATTTTTGTACTGGTTTTAAATTGTGTCATCACTGCTTGTGTTCCTCTCCAACTTGCTCTTTTCATTGAACATTGAGGTTTTTGAGAGGCATGCATGTGGATGCCTAAGCCTCTGCTTTGTTAATTTTCCCTGCTGGGTAGTAGAACATTGTGTGAATGTACTTCAGTGTATCTTTACTGGGGTTCATGGACATAATGGTTGTTTCTAGTTTTTGGCTGTTACATACAGTGCTGCTGTGAGCATTCTTGCCCTGCAAGTGTACATATTTCTCTGAAATAGATTCCAAGGACTAGAATTACTAGGTCATATGGTACACCAGTCTTCAGTTTATTTAGGTATCTTTTCTTAGTGAAGCATAACCTTCAAACAGAAAACGCACAAATCAAAATGCACAGCTCAATGAATTTTCACCAAGTATTCACTGAGCTGCGTCCCAATAAAGACATTGAACACTCACCAGCCTTTCAAAAACCTCCTGGGTCCGCTTCTAGTCACAGCCTCCATCCCTTCTTCCTCAGAGTAGCTGCCTGCTTTTCTGACTTAGAAACTATCAATTTTTTTTTTTACTTGTTTTTGAATTTTATGTAAATGGAATCATTTGGTCTGGCTTCTTTTGCTCAACATTATGTTTGTGAGGTGCGTCCACATTGTAATGTGTAGTTGTAGTTCATTCTCATTGATGTGTAGCGTGCCAATGTTTGACTATATGACTTAGGTATCTATTCTACTGTTGACGAACTTTTGAGCTGTTAGCTTTTTTCTATTACAAACAATGCTCCTTTGAATTTTTTGGTTTTTTTGAGACAGAGTCTCAGTCTGTTGCCTGGTCTAGAGTGCTGTGGCATCAGCCTACTTCACAGCAACCTCAAACTCCTGGGCTCAAGTGATCCTCCTGCCTCAGCCTCTCAAGTAGCCGGGCCTACAGGCATGCGCCGCCATGCCAGCTAATTTTTTCCATTTTTAGTTGTCTGGCTAATTTCTTTTTATTTTTAGTAGAGACAGAGTTTCACTGTGGCCGAGGCTGGTCTTGAACTCCTGACTTCAAGCGATCCTCCCATTTCTGCCTCCCAGAGTGATAGGATTATAGGCATGAGCCACCACACCTGGTCCAAACATTTTTTAATACTTCTGTTAGGGTACATGTACAAGAGTCTCTCTAGAAAATATATCAAGGTTAGAATTGCTGGGCATATCATATGTGTCTTTGGTTATACAAGATAATGCAAATTGTGCATTTTAAACTGTTCATATTTTGTCGTATTGCTGTCTCTAGTTGTTGTATTCCTTTATTTCCACCAGAAACATCTTTTGAGAGTACCTGTCTCTGCACACTCTCACTTATACAGTATTTTATCAAAACATTATTTCTTTGCTTATCTAATAGGTGAAAAGGGGTGTCTTATTGAAGGTAAATAAACACTTAAGATTATATTTTATAAGTAAACCCAATTAAAACTTGGTTTTCTTTTTGCAGCCTGAGACCTCAGATCATTGTTCTCTCCCAGAGGATCTAGTGAGTATTTCTGCATATTCCTGATTGGGGTTAATTGTGCCTTCAATAAGTACTATAAGTAAATGACTGTAACAGTTTGATGAGTTTCTTTCTCTTTATTTGGTTGCTGATCAAAGACTTTTTTTTAATCTAAAGTAACTATATTATGAAAATGCTAGCAATAGTAGTATTGTGGGTGATCCCACCCCCACAACTTAAAGAAAAAAAGGTGAAGTATTGCTTTACATTAAAAGGAAATAAACAGGAAGGCACTGCTCCCCGCCGCGCTTGAGGGAGCAGACTTGCTATACTTGTTTTTCAAGGATGACTTTGTGACCTCTTCTCTGCTTGACTCCTTCTAAGAAAAGAACAAGAGGGCCATAATTTGGTTGTCTTGGCCTGGCTTCAGCTGCAGGAGTGTTTCTGTGTGTTCTGACCTCAGCCTCACTCTCTGTCCTGGCCACGCCCACATGCGAAGGGGGAACAGTACCCCAGCTGGCAAAGCCTCCTCACATTTCTTGTGTCTTCATAAAACTTTGCTACCTGAGTTGACAAACTCCATGTGCCGTGTAACCAGAGCCAGTGACTGTTTCAGAAAACGATTTTTAAAATTCTGGGTTTCTGAGTTACTAAAATTCTGAGTCATTCTGATTTTTAGTGATTTAGGATTATGAATTTGAGGTTGTTCTAGATGTGTGAAACTCAGGGACTATGATAGATTTTCAGGCAAAGAGAGAATTGACACCTGGCAAATCTGCTTTGAATCCATTCTGTTATATGAAGTGTGTATATATATGTATGTGTGTATATACATATTTTTAATAATAGATTGTACCCTCAATCCACAATAAAGTGGTGGCTCAAATAATATCTGGATTTAGCATAGAAAGGATAAGATTATATAAAGGAAAAATAACTTTAAATACAATTGCAGTACTTATTGTTCTGTCCCCTAATATTGAGACTGTTTGGCACCCAGAAGAATATAAACTTTAGGACAGAGGCCATATTCATGGGATATAAGAACTTAAAATATTTGGGAGAGTCCCTGGATATTCATCTGCCAGTTACTTATTTTTGTGTTCAGTTAAGAAAAAGTCAGGAACAGGTCTATAGCCGTAATCATTTACCGTTTTTTTATTTCTGTGGATTATAGGGTCACTTTTAAAGCAGTTTCTAAATTTCGAGTGGGTGTGTAGGTTTCCCAGGGCTGCTGTAACAAGTTACTACAACCTGGTTGACGTAAAACAAGAGAAATGTATTCTCCTGCAGTTCTGGAGGCCAGAAGTCCAAAATCAAGGGTTGGCAGGATTGTGCTCCCTCTGGAGGCTCCAGGGAGGATTCTCCCTTGCCTCTTCCAGCTTCTGGTGGTTGTCAGCAATCCTTGGCCTTCCTTGGCTTGTAGACACACCACTCTGATCTCTGCCTCTGTCATTACATGGCCACCTTCCCCGTGTGTCTCCTCTGACTCTATGTCTCTTCTCTTCCTATAAGGACACCAATCATAGTGAATTTAGGGCTCTCTCAGTTCCAGAATGACCTCATCCTAACTAATTACATCTGCACAGATTTTATTTCCAAATAAAGTCACCTTCTGAGGTTCTAGGTGGGCATGAATTTTTGGGGAACACTTATCCAATACGCTGCATATTTGATTAAATACGCTAATGGATTGACTACGTAAAGTATCATTTCTTCAGTGGCATATGTATTAAAGATCAGAATGGGATTTTTGATGGCATATTGACAGAATTCTAGCCAGGTGTACAGGAATGGTGACTAGCAGGAGCAAATGCTAATTTATTAGTCACTGTTTTGAGTTTCTCCCATGCTAATGCAGACGCTGGGTTGGAGTGCCCTCAGGTGGGCTTCTAGGGAAAAGAAAGACTAGAGACTGGGTGGGTGGCTCACGCCTGTAATCCTAGCATTCTGGGAGGCCTAGTCAGGAGGATCACTTGAGGTCAGGAGTTCGAGACCAGCCTGAGCAAGAGTGAGACCCCATCTCTACTAAAAAACAAACAAACAAACAAAAATAGCTGGGCAACTAAAAATAGAAAAAAATTAGGTGGACGTGGTGGCACTCGCCTGTAGTCCCACCTGCTTGGGAGGCTGAGGCAGAAAGATCACTGGAGTCCATGAGTTTGAGGTTGCTTTGAGCTAGGCTAACACCACTGCACTCTAACCTGGGCAACAGAGCGAGACTCTTTCTCAAAAAAAAAAAAAAAAAAAAAAAAAAGCAAAACACTAGGAGGAGGTGGCAAGATGGCAGGACCTCTCTTGGGTCTTGACTCAATTTGCCCACTCTGCTATGTGACCCAGGAAATAGAAAAGAATAGGATGAGTCAGGTTTATGTATTTTAAGGCACCAGCCTTCTGCCCTCTACACAGTCCAATCAGAGTGTCAGGGGCTGAATTCTGTTTACTCGTTCCTTGGGACTGAGCTAGGAAGAGGCTTGGTAGAGGCAGACCTGGTGTGTTTAGAAAGGAGCTGGAGCTCCCCTTCTTTTGGGACAGTGTAGGCTGGTCCAGGATAGCCAAACCTAGAATAAGCCTTGAGAGCAAAGGATGCAGACTCATACCTTCAGGGTACTTGAGGAAGATGAATGTGTGAGGCAGCTGGCAGTAATTTATAGGAGGTATAAGGGCTTGTAGTAAACTGAAAAATGCTTGCCCCCATTTGAACTCTGAAATCTAAAGACCAAACAAAATGTATCTCCAAGCCAGATTTACCCTGTAGACTCCAAGTTTGCAAACTTCTGCTTGGTGGCAAATGGCATTTGCATGGAGCCTGGAGACCTGTCTACAGAGGAGGTCCCTGAGCTCAAGGTTCCCTGTGTCAGATTCTTAGAATTCGTGGAGCATATGTTTAAGATCGTGCTTGAAAAAGCCTTTCTGTCTACCATGGGCTTTGTGGCAATGTCGCTTCAGAAGCCATGTAAGTTTTATTTTTATTGCAACAGTTAGCCATCACAGGGGTGCTGTGATCCAGTGACTCCATATGTTAAACCAACTCTGGAACATGATCACATATTCGATGACCGAAAATAGCTTATTTTGTTCAGTTCTACATTTGGCATCTTACTTTTGTGGTTGCAGTGTAGTTTTCTCTCTGAAAGCTTTGTGGTAGCGCTTGGCAAAAATCGGTAATGCTTGACCTCTACTCAGGAGCATTATTTTTTATGCCCAGTTTCTCAATTTCAACTGTCTTGAAATCCTAAGTAAAAAGGGGTGGATGATAGATGATTACCAAGAAGAGATGTATTTCCCATGTCAGGCTTAAACCTAGGCTCAGGGTATAGTAAATGGATGCAGCTTTAAGACTTACCTGGCATTGGGCAGGGGGAGAGCGGTGGGTGGAGGTTATTGCTGTATATCGGAAAGAATTCTGCCTAGAAAACATTCTCTCTGGGTATCATCAGCCCATTTCTGTTTCAGAATCTGTGTGTGCAGAATTGTTAAGACTGAGAGGGAGAAAGCACAATGAGAGGGTTAATTAAAGATGAATGAAATGAAGAGTATCCTGTCCTTGGCGGAATCTGCTTGTACACTTCTTGTCTGTTTTTCTCCCTCTTTTGCTCGGCCCCTCACAGCGAGTGTCAGAAGTTTCCAACCATTGGTGGTACTCCATGCTCATTCTACCTCCTTTGCTGAAAGACAGCGTGGCAGCACCCCTGCTCTCTGCCTACTACCCCGACTGCGTCGGCATGAGCCCCTCCTGCACCAGCACAAACCGTGCCACCACCGGCAGCAATGCCAGCCCAGGGAAGCTGGAGCACTCCAAGGCAGCCCCCTCTGTGCCGGGTGAGAGCCGTTCCTAGTATTCCCTGCCTTCCATTCCCCCACCTCCCTGGAAATGAGGGTGAGCAAAATGCAAAAGATTTTTTTTAATGTAAGCAGCCTGTGACATAAAGCACATTGTTTCATGGATTTGGTTATCCTGTGGATCAGTCATATGTTTGTGTATAGCATGCAGTTAATTTTTCCCTGACGAATCTGGAAGGCCTGCAGCACTTACTCAGGAATTACCTACGGGGTTTAATGAGTGTTTATTTGAAAGTTGGATAGCTGTCTAATTTAACGATAGCATGAACTCTGACTTACCAGGAAATAGTTTTGAACTACATGAGCAGTCCTTTTTTCTCTGAGTCTTTCTGCTGCTAATTATGTCATTGGTGATCTCAGCAAAAATGATCTACTCTTGAAAAAGTTTGAAACCTCAGGTCAGGGCAGGCATGCTGTTAACTATTTACTTTTAAAGAAATCTTTAAAATTCTCTATTAGAATCTTAGTGTAGAAGCAAGAATTCTGGATTTTCTAATGCCTGTACATGAACAAACTGCATTTTTGATAGTACAAATAGATTTTTGCATTGTGGCCCTGTCTTAAGGTTTTTGATAACACTGGGCCCTCTTAAAATGTGGTTGTGGAAATCAAAGCTAAAGTGGTAATTCCCAGAGTTAATGAAGGTGTACTGAAACAGGCACTCGAATACTATTAGAGTGTACATTTATGAAAGATGATTTGGCAGTGTGCATCAAAAACCTTAAAATAGACTCTTTGACCAGCAGTGCCGTTTCTAGGAATTTGTCCTAAATAAATAATCAAAAGTAAATCTAAGGGTTTATATACAAAGACATTTGTTTTGGCATTGTTTATAATACTGAAATAATTGGATAAAATTTAAATGCCTAGCAATAGGGGAGTGGTTAAATAATAAGAAAATATATAGCCATCGAAATCATAGTTGGTGACATGGGAAAATGATACTATAAATTTTAAAAAGTAGGTTAGAAAACAGCACTTTTATAGCAATTTTCCAATATCTGTTGTTAATATCTAATATGGATACAACAAATATCATCGTAATAGTCTGTATTCATAGAAACAGAAAGAAGGGTAGAGTATACCCCTAAATGTAACCCCTCCACTTGGACATACTCAAGGATTAGTGATTGTCATTTATTTCTGTGAACCTATTTTATAATCAGAAAAATGCCATAAAAGTTAACTTTTAAAATATATCTTATAGGAAATTGGTGTTCAATAGGTATAGAGTTTCAGTCTTGCAAGATGAAAAAGTTCTGGAGGTCTGTTGCACAGCAATTTGAATATATTTAATACTACCAAAAGGTACACTTAAAAATGGTTAAGATGGTAAATTTTATAGTATGTGGTTTTTTTCCTACAATGAAAAATTAAAAATTTTTTCCATACCCCAGAAATTAAAGTTGTAAATGACTCGTCAAGAAAGAATGGGAAAAAATATTTAATTCATGTATATTTTGACCAGCTTGGAGGGAGGGAGTAGAGAGATTTATGTCGGATAGACTGCAGCGTTTGTCTAGGCTATCCTTTTTGGTTTGTTTTTTCTTTTTAATTCTTCTGGATTTGGAAGTCACAGCTCGCAGAGTTGCTCATTTGTGTCACCTGTCAGTTCCAGACATGAACCGGTACTTCCAGCCTTTCTACCAGCCCAACGAGTGTGGCAAAGCCCTCTGTGTGAGGCCAGATGTGATGGAACTAGATGAGCTCTATGAGTTTCCAGAATATTCTCGAGACCCCACCATGTACCTGGCATTGAGAAACCTCATCCTCGCACTGTGGTATACTAACTGCAAAGTAAGTAAGGGCACTTTAGGTTACAGCACGTGGACAGAGTACTTCGTTGAAGGAGGGGAACTGCTTTATCCAGGGATGGAAGCTTTAGATCATGGTTTCTTAGCCTTGGCACTATTAACCTTTTGAACAGATAATTCTTTGTGGTGGCGGCTGCCCTATGCACTGTAGGATGTTTAACAGCACCCAGGTACATCTCTAGACATTTCCAAATAGGGGTAGAGTCAACCCTGTTGAGAACCACCACTTTAGACTATATAGAATCAGAATGCTGACTCTGTAGTGAGTGAGTATAAGGTACAAAGTTTGGTCAAAGAGTTCCAGTAGCAATGCCAGAAGGAAAAAAGAAAAATCAAAGGTTAGATTATGAACATTTGAGGGCAGGGACTAAGTTTTATTCTCTTCAGTGTCCTCAAGCAACCAAGACCAGTGCTTTTCTCTCTGTTGGGACTAAATAAGTGTTAGAAACATCACACAGCACCCACCTTGAAAAGCGTGAAGATAAATCGGGGGGCAGAGTGGGAATACTAGCTTTTAAAAAAAAAAAAAAACAAACAAAACCAAAGACTTGACCCTAGGATTTTTCTGATTTATTAATTTCTTCAGCAGTTGAGTCACTGCTGAATGCAGAATGTTGTGCCAGAGTGCCAAAGTAGTCTTGATTAAAAGAAAGATAGTCCAACTTCACCCTGCTATTTCACCGGATTAGAATCCACTATGAGCTCTTTTGCTACAAGGGGTCCGGTCGTCATCTGTGGCATATGTATCTTGCTTTGTAAACCCGTATCTTGCTACTGCTGTGTAATCCTATCTTGCCACACGTCAATAAATTTCACCTCGTGCTTGCAAAAACAAAAAAAAGAATCCAGCATGAGATGACCTGATTAAGTTATGGCTGTTCATGCAATTATATGAATTCCATCCAGGTGAGTTGGTTGGGCAAGGTAGAAATACTCATTTTCTGCCCAGCAGACTTGAGTAGGTACTCAAAAAACATTTGCTGAATTGAACAAAATTGTGTTCAGAATTTCATATAAATAAGTTACAAAGTTGTACTTTTCAGAAACAGCATCGGATTCATTTTTCTTCACATTTCTTTTTATTTGACATTGAAATTTGACTTATATAGGAGAGAATGTTATAGAAAAAGTCCTGAACTTGTCAGTCTGGATCTATCTTAGTTTTTAATAAGAAACTAGAATTTATTGTGTATACTTAATACTCTAGTGGAAAGACATAAATATATTTGCTTTTAAATCAAAGATGTTGAATTTTTTTTTTAACTTCATGAATACAAACCAATTTATTATCTTTTGCACCAATCTAAGCCAACAGTTGTACATGTTTACTGCTTCTGGTATATGGTCATCTGCCTGTGTTCGATTAGGTTCTGGTGGAGCTGGGCGTTGGTGACAGGAATAGAGGAGAGGCCTGGGGTCAGGGGAGCCCCTTGGTGCCTGTTCCAACTTCCCGACACTGGGCTGGAGCAGTGGCTTCATGACTCTTGAGTCTTTGAAACAGACCAAGGCCTTGCCAAAGCTGGGTCAGCAGAGAAAGGGAGCATCTTTTTTTTTCCTTTAGGTTCTTAAATCAGCCCCCCCACATCTTATCAGTCATGAGAATCCAGCTTTTCCTGCTGCCAGTACAGGCAGCAGCCCGGATTTCTGTAGTGGCCTTTGTTGAGTTGGGAATGTGATGTGCCGTTCCCCCACGCTCCTTGCAGCAGTCATTCTGGGTGAGGGGAACCTCATGTGATAAACTATAAATTGCTGTGTCCTCCTTTTGTCCTTTTTTTCTTCTTTTCCCCCACTGGGCAAACCTCCCTTTGCTCTTACTATCTTAGTGCTAAATGATGGATTTCAATTGTCCTGAGAGTTTTTTTTTAAATGTAATAAAATATACATAAAATTTACCATTTTTACCATTCTAAACGTACAATTTAGTGGCATTAAGTACATATACAGTATTGTAAAACCATTGCCACTGTCTGGTTCCAGAATTTTTTCATTATCCAAGAGGAAACCCCATACCCATTAAATAGTCACTTCCTATTTTCCCAGTCCCTGGCAACCACTAATCTACTTTCTGTCTGTATAGATTTGCCTATTCGGGATATTTCCAATAAACGGAATCATATGTGGCCTTTTGTGACTGGCTTCTTTCACTTAGCATGATGTTTTCACATCCATGTAGTAGCATGTGTCAGAACTTCATTCACTTTTATAGCTGAAAAATATTCCATTGTATGGATGTGTCACATTTTGTTTATCCATTCATCTATTGATGGACACCTGAATTGTTTCCGCCTTTTGGCTATTTGAATACTGCTGCAGTGAACATTCTGTTTGAATACCTGTTTTCAGTTCTTTTGGGTATCTACCTACAAGTGGAATTACTGGGTCATATGGTAATTTTATGTTTGACTTTTTGAGGAACCAAGAGACTTTTATTTATGGTGTACAACATGTTTTGAAATATGTATACGTTGTGGAATGGCTAAATCAAGCTAATTAGCATGCATTACCTCACATGCTTATCATTTTTTGTGGTGAGAACACTTAAAATCTCAGCTATTTTCAAGTATACAATATATTGTTATTAACTATAGTCACCATGTTGTACAATAGGTCTCTGTCTTTTTTTTTTTTTTTTTTTTAAGACAGAGTCTCTGTCACCTCGGGTAGAATGCAGTGGTGCCATCGTAGTTCACTGCAACCTCAAACTCCTGGGCTCAAGTGATCCTTCTTCCTCAGCCTCCTGAGTAGCTAGGACTACAGGCATGCCACAATGCCCGGCTAATTTTTCTATTTTTAGTAGAGATGGGGTCTCACTCTTGCTCAGGCTGGTCTCAAACTCCTGACCTCAAGCAATCCACCTGCCTCGGCCTTCCAGAGTGCTAGGATTATAGGCATGAGCCACCTTACCCGGCCACGATAGATCTCTTGAAATTATTCTGCCTGTCTAAACTGAAATTTTATGTCCTTCAACCAACATTGCCCCATACCCACCCCCTTAACCCTTGGTAACACCCATTCCACTCTCTGCTTCTGTGAGTTTGACTTTTTTAGATGCCACATATGAATGAGATCATGCAGTGTCTGTCTGGTTTATTTCAGTTAACATGATATCTTCCGGGTTCATCCGTGTTGTCAGAAATGACAGGATTTTCTTTTAAAGGCTGAATAGTATTCCATTATGTATATGTACCATATTTTCTTTATTAATCCGTCAGTGGACACTTAGGTCGATTCCATATCTTGGCTATTGTGAGTAACGCTACAGTGAACATGGGAGTGCAGGTATCTCTTCGTTTCCTTTGAATAAATACCTAGCAGTGGAGTTGCTGGATCTTATGGTAGTTCTAGTTTTAATTTTTTGAGAAACCTCCATACCATTTTCCGTAACAGCTGTACTAATGTTCATTCCCACCAACAGTGCACAAGGGTTTCCTTTTCTCTCCAATACTTGTTACCTTTTGTCTTTTTGGTAATAGCTATTTTAACAGATGTGAGATGATATTTGATTGTGGTTTTAATTTGTGTTTCCCTGATAGTGATGTTGAGCATTTTTTTATATACAGTTGGCCCTTGGTATCTATGGGTTCCACATCTCAGAATTTTGGGAAAAAATGAATTATTGCATCTGTATTGACCATGTACAGCCTTTCTTCTTGTCATTATTCCCTAAAGAATACAATGTAACAACTATTTATATTGTATAATATTAAGTATTATAAGTAATCTAGAGATGACTTAAAGTATATGGGAGGTTGTGCATGGGTTATATGCAAATACTATGCCATTTTACATAAGGGACTTGAGCATCTGTGGATTTTGGTCTCCTCAGGGGAGCCTGGAACCAGTCCCTCACGGATACCGAGGGATGACTGTAACTGTTGGCCATTCATATGTCATCTTTTGAGAAATGTCTATTCAGATCCTTTGCCCAGTTTTTAATTAGGTTATTTGTTTTCTTGCTATTGAGTTGTTTGAGTTCCTTGAGTTTTTTTTGTTTGTTTTTTAACAGTTTATTTTCATTTCCAAACACAGGAAGCTCTTACTCCTCAGAAATGTATTCCTCACATCATTGTCCGGGGTCTGGTGCGCATTCGATGTGTTCAGGAAGTAGAGAGGATACTTTATTTCATGACAAGAAAAGGTCTCATCAACACAGGAGTTCTCAGCGTGGGAACCGACCAATATCTTCTCCCTAAAGACTACCACAATGTAGGTGACTGTAGCTTTAGTGATAGCACTGCCATTGGTCAAGACAAATGCTAGTCTATTGCCATTAATAATACTAGTAAAAGTCATGTAATCACCACAAAACTTATCAAAACAAGACTTTTGTGAAATGCGTTTCTCCCAAGAGGAAAAGATCAAGCACTGTTTACTCAGACTGTAGGAAAAAACGAACGGATTTACTTAACACAAGTACCACCATATTCTTTAGGAAAATAACTAAGGACATCAAGAAATGTAGATGAACTAACATTGCTTGGCAGTTCCAGAGCAACTAAAACAGTAAATTGTTATCATTACTCTAATTGGAGTTCTGTTTCTTTTCTTTTTAAGAAATCAGTCATCGTTATTGGTGCTGGTCCAGCAGGATTAGCAGCTGCTAGGCAACTGCATAACTTTGGAATTAAGGTAGGACTTTTTGGGACATGTAGTTGGCAGCAGATGGTTGGCTGTTCCTTTTGGTCCAACTTTTTCTGAGATTTAGAAACCACTTTCTGGCCGGTCATGGTGGTGCACACCTGTAGTCCCAGCTACTTGGAAGGCCGAAGTGGGAGGATTGCTTGAGTTTGAGGCTGCAGTGAGCTGTGATTGTGCCACTGTACTCCAGACTGGATAAAAGAGTGAAACCTCATTTCTTTTAAAAAAAAAAAAGAAACCAGTTCCTATTTTTAGTGAAGAGTGCCGAATACATTATATCTTTATATTAGATCCTAGAAAAGTTACAAAATTTGAAATTGATTTGATAAAAAGGTAAAGGAAAATAGACATTCTCACAGCTTTTGAGAAAGTTTTAGACTCTAATGGTCAAGTTAGAAGAAATTCTGACTTAGTATTACAGCAGAAATTCTTGACATTATTATTAACACAAAAGAGGTGATGGGAATAAGCTCTTGTTTCTATAATAGTTTGAGACAACAAATAGCATGGAAATTCACCATTTCTTCTGTAAAAGTTTCTGAAATACCCAGTTAAATTTTTTATGCAAGTCAAAAATAGCCTTTGAGTCTTACTCTGAAAAACAAAAACCTTTGCTTTTGGAAGCCAGATTGAATTAGTTAATCCATTGGTTGAGATAGAATTAAATGACTGAGTACTGTATGTGTTTAAGGTAGTCTGCTTCCCCAGGGTAGAATATGCAACATACTGTCGCTAAACTCTTGCCTTATTCCAGTTGTTCAAAATTAGCCAAAATAAAGACTTCGGTGACAAAACATGTGTGATTTGATAACTAATTTCAATTAAATTCATTCAAATTAACCATCCCACACATTTCTGTGATTTTTTTCTTTTTAGGTCAGACACATTTTTTCTTTTTAAAAACTTATTTTGTAAGAACTTTGTTTTTCAGTAAACCAAAAGTGTAAATTAATTGGGTAGAACTGAATTAGTCTTTTCACTGTTCTCCCTCTGGCTAAAAGAAACAACACTCTTTTTACTTCTCTGTGGGAAGACTTTTCTGAGATGAGAAAAGTTTTCAATAGTTATGCCTAAGAGAGATTTTCTTTTTGTTGAATAGAAGACCCACGTCCTGGATTACATTATGTTGCTGACAAAACAGAAGACTCTGAGTGTGCTTGCATTTTAAAAAATTTTTTGTGTCTGGTATTAAGCTAGAAAGTGTTTTAATTGATCATTTCAGCCTTAGATGTTAGGGCCAAAGTTTTTTGTTAGTTTGTCTTTTACTTGGGAAACCTACAGATTATATGACAGGGAAGATTATTATTAATAATCCCCAAAGTCTAGAGAGACTGTCTTTAATGTTCACCTTTCCTCTCATGTGAAAAAGAAACTAGAAATGGGTGGTTCTGTGTAAAATCGAAGTCAGAGAAAGAGGGTAGGGAGGTAGAACCATGAGTTTTGGCCTTCCTAGTTATAGAAAGTGAAGAATTTAGGTCTGAGAAAGAATATTCAGAGGACCCCTATTACTTTCCTCTTACTCTCCCCAAGTGGTGAGGGAGATGTCTGGGGGACCATCCACCCGCCTCATGGTTTGGAAATAGATTCCTCCGAGTAACCTGAGAGATGGTTAATCCTGGGAAGCTCTTCTTGAGCAATTTGAAGTGCTTATAGGGATCTAGAAATGAAATGACTGGCCTTGGAATGAATAGGACTCACCTCTTCAGTTAATGCAACCCATGGAAGTTTAAGTGTGGCACTTCTAATTTTAAGGCTGCAGGAAGACTCAGCCTTTCCACTCAGTGGCAGCTTCTTGTGCCACCAGCATTAGAAATTTGGAGAAGTCCCAGCTCCTCCAGAGGCTGAGGTGAGAGGATCACTTGAGCCCAGGAGTTCAAAGCTGCAGTGAGCTATGATCGTGCCACTGCACTATACCCTAAGTGACAAGAGTGAGACCCTGGCTCCAAAAACAAAAAAAAATTTGGAGGTGAAGGAGATGAAATAGTTTGGGTGTGGGACTGGTTAGGCCAAGCCCATGAGGTCAGACTCATATGAAGGGCATACTGTTTTTCTTTTAAAATAATAGTCATATCTGAGGGAACTAAAGGCTTATTTACAATGCTAAAGGAATTTTGCTACATACATAGATATTTCATAGGAAAGAAAATCACCTCTTTAACCTAGTTTTTAATGGTGCTTTTAAATTATGGAATACAATTTTGTAAAAGCTTTCAGAATACATTTCATGTGTTCATCAAATCTTATTATCTGATTTGAGAGAAAATGGTTTGAGGACTTCCTCCAGTAGACCACTCCTTGCTAGAATCTGGATTATTTCAGACATCTACTTTGGCTTCTGTTCACACTGCCTGCTTTTTAAAGTTGTTTCTGTAGAAATAGAATAAATTAACTAAATATAGAGGTTATTGAACAGTGTCATTCTACATTTTTATCATACTGTATCTGATATGACTCTTGTATTTAGCTTCCTGGATTGTCTTTTTAGGTGATGGTCCTGGAAGCCAAAGACAGAATTGGAGGTCGAGTATGGGATGATAAATCTTTTAAAGGTGTCACAGTGGGAAGAGGAGCCCAGATTGTCAATGGCTGTGTTAATAACCCAATAGCGCTGATGTGTGAGCAAGTGAGTTTCTTTAAGATTTGTATTGTAGATAAAGAAAAGAAAAACTGTTTGAATTTACTCGTGTGTAGTATTTATAAGCTTCTAAAGTAGGTAACATATAGCAGTCCCCTCTGCAAAGTAAATAAGAAAAATTACACTCTGCCTTTCTGAGAAGGTGGAACTAGAGGATGTAAAATATTTTTTTTTCCTTTTTCTAAGATCTTTAATTTTATTTGTGTGTTATTTACAGGCCACTTGATTGGCTCATAATTTTAGAGTTGCCAGATTTAGCAACTAAAAATATAGGATTTTCAGTTACGTTTGACTTTCAGATAAGCAAGACATTTTTTTAGTAAAAGTATGTCCCAAATATTACATGGGTTATTTTGCATGCAATATTTGGGACATACTTATACTTCAAAATGTATGCATTATTTATCTGAAAGTCAAATTTAACAGGGAAGCCTGTCTTTTATCTGGCAACCTTACATAGTTTCTTTGAAGACCTCTTAGGCCCAAGGCTTTTTTGAAACATTTATTGATGGTAAATTGAATTTCAGCTTCTGCTGTGGGTGTATGTGTGTTTGTGTGTTCATTTACATGAGGGTCCATGGAGGAGACAGAATATCAGAGCAAGGACAGGCAGTGTCTATCATCAGAAACGTTAGCCAAAAAGATACAGAGTGCATGGTGTAGAAGCCCTTGCTGCCATCTCACATTCTCATAAAATAAGGTCTTGTAGATTTCGTGCTATTTTTTTTTTTTCACTGCCTGACTTTGCTGCCCTTTCCCATGAAGCACGTTTCGCTTTATTTTTGAGAGGTAATAGACCCTTTTCTCCATGAGAGCTCTGTCTAATTTCAGCTTAGAACCTGTAAAATATTTTTTCCAGGGAAAATTATTTTCACCTTCTTATTCTTATTATTTTGAAGCTTGGCATCAGCATGCATAAATTTGGAGAAAGATGTGACTTAATTCAGGAAGGTGGAAGAATAACTGACCCCACTATTGACAAGCGCATGGATTTTCATTTTAATGCTCTCTTGGATGTTGTCTCTGAGTGGAGGAAGGATAAGACTCAGCTCCAAGATGTCCCTTTAGGAGGTATGGGGAGAATGGTGTTCTGATTGTTCCATCTCCGTTTCATTCTAACCTGAGCTTGATCAGCAGTAGGACGGTGCATTCATGAAGGTGGATGTCTGTGACAGGGATAGTCCTTACGAACGTTCCCTTTGGACTGATGAATTCTCCAGACTGTTCCTCAGGGGGAGCAGAACTGCCCCAGGTGCCTGAGATGTTTGTGTTGTGTGTGCGTACACACGGACCTTAGTTTACACAATAGCTGGTGTTTGACAAAATTATCTAAATGTTTAATTTTAAATTTCTCAGAGGAGCTTACCTTTAAGGAAACGTGGTAAGCTCTGTGTGAATAAATCATCACATCTTTTCTAGATGAGGGTTTCTATATGCCAGGATTTCTTCTTTTCTTTTTTTTGGGGCCATAGGTTAAGGCTTTTTTCAGTATATTTTGCTTAAGAATGCAAGAATATATATTATAATTTGAGAATTTTAATTCAGAATCTTTTGGCTTTGGTAATTAAATGAGCACTATTAACCACAGCTCTTTAGAAAACTTGACTGCCTATAATGACTCATTTCCATGAGGGTATCAGCTGAAATTTTACTGTTATTGCTTCTTAAATTGATAGTTATATAACCTACAATTTTGTGATCTGAATGTATTCATTTGTAGTTCTTGGAGGCATGTTGGAGTTTCACCAAGTGTGAACATTTGCACTCAATTTGCAAGATGTTAATTTGCTTCAACTATGTATTTCTTTGCAAGGGGTCTCAATTCTTCAGACTGACATACACTTCATCTGTTTGGGTAAACTTCTCAGTAGCAGGGACTGTCTCTTTTTCTCCTTCCCCTCCCCCTCAGCTACCTCAGGCTACCACCTCTAAGAGACTGACCCACAGTGTAATTGCCCTTAGTAAATGCTGACTGACACTACAGAACACTTTCAGAAATATACTCTGGTCAACAGGGGTCATTTAGTCAAATGTTGTAGTGTCCAGATCAATTGGTGGGTCGTTTAAATTTTCTGGAGCTGAGAACAGTTATTATGCTGACTTGCAGGATGCTCTCAGAGTTTGGTTAGTGTTTTGCACCTGTGTGGTAGTCACTGGCTGGGGTTTTCTATACATTTCTTAATGTTTCTTTCAGTCACCAAATAAAAAAGTTTAATGATATTGCTTTGCTTTGGCCTTGCATAAAAAGGTTAAAAGGGAAGCTCAGCAATACTTACTGTGTAACTAGTTATTTCATCGTGTTAATATTTTATTAAAAATCTTTAATATTAATAATAGTACATACATCTCTGTAAGGTTTTAGTTATATCCTGCCTATTAGTGTCTCAGCTGTGTGAGATCTCATTAACACAAAGTTGGGAAAACCCAAATATAAATGCTAAGAGGCTAGATTTCATTTCGCGAAGTATGGGTACTACAGCTTTTAAATATTATTTACAGAAAAATCACATTAAGGCCTCTCTCAGTCTGTTTATACTTAATTTTATATACTGTTCTAGCAATATTGGTTTTTCTTCCTCCCTAAAAATGATGGGGAAGTAGAAGCTGCATATCAGGAAGCAGGAATGGGACCACTGCAAAAGGCACTGAAAAGGCCACAGAGCCCCGTGGTCTAGGAGCAAATGCTTGGCACAAATCCAGAGAGGTCCCTTGGACATCCCCGTGTTCCAATCTAGTGTAAGAATTGAAAAATTTAATGAAAACCTTGAGCTATCAAAAAGAAGTTAACCGATAGTCAGTTCCATCTCTGGTCAGGCTAATGCGTGATATTTTATGGAAACTTGGAGTCTGTGATGTATGTGTTGGATAGTTATCATCACTGAAAAAGTTATAAAGAAGTCACCTGTGTAAAGAAGCTTAGAATTAGTCAGACATGAGACCGGAACCCTCTTCCACCCTCCAGAGCCACCAAAAAGGAATCTAAGACAACAATGGGGATGATATCACACAGGGCTGTGTTTGTATAGTTAAAAAGTCCAGTTGAATGGGAGAGATAAGTGCTGGGGTTGATGACGGGGAGGGATTTCAGAGGCTTGCAGCAGCTGGCTGATGCTGGCCTGTAAAGAATGGACAGGATGGGGTTGATGGGGGCGGATTCTTGTGATGGGGAGCTGGAGCAGCAGACCTGCAGGGTTGGAATTTCCCAGGAAAAGATTCAGCAGTGGGCAGGTTGTAGTTGCTACCTTTGAGAAGGCTGAAACCACAGCCCGCTGTGCCTGGCTATGGTTTTTGGAATTTACACAGGCAGCGGGGAACCAGTTATTAAAGATACTGAGGCAGAGGGCTGACATGATGAAAGTCCATAATGGGATATTCTTGTTTGGGAGAGACTGTAGCCAATAGTTAGTCTATTTATAGGTCTCTTAGTTGAGGTGAGATGTTATAAGAATTGACTTTAAGGTGATGGCAGTTCCAGAAAGCGAATGGTAATCCTCTCTGTGTGTTTGCACACGTATGTGCAGGGCTACTTTTTCTATATCTTGAGCAAAAGAGGAAACAGTTTTTCAACTAAGCAGAAACGAAACATTTCTGAAGTTATGGAACCTACATAGCTTTGTTTCCAGTTAGGATAAGCTTTCACTTCCTGAGAGAAGTCAACCTGATCAAGAAATCCTTTTCCCCCTGAGTTTACTTGGGAAGAGACTTCGGAAGTTTTGGGTTTTGCCATGTGAAGGAGGTTGAAAGCAAAGGATAAGGAATTAGAGAATCATGTTAATGCTATTTTTTCTGCTTTGATCCATTCCCATTGCAGAAAAGATTGAGGAGATCTACAAAGCTTTTATTAAGGAATCTGGTATCCAGTTCAGTGAACTTGAAGGACAAGTGCTTCAGTTCCATCTCAGCAACCTGGAATACGCCTTTGGCAGCAACCTCCACCAGGTGTGATTGGGTTTTGTGAAACGCGTACTTTGCAAATACTCGTTTTTGCATAGACATGTATTTTGTGTATCTAAATATTGAATTCGGGCTAGTTTGGATAAACAGGGAAGAATAGTTTTGCTGCTTAAAAGTTTGAAAACCATGACTTCTGAGCGTATTAACCCCAAAGTGTTTTTTTTTTTCAATGTTTAACTTTTTTTTTTTTTTAAACAAGAGAAATCCTTCTTTAAATTATGCCTGTGAAGAAGCTCAATATGTAAAACCAAAGAAAGGAGGGCTGTTGGGCTGAATCAGAGCAGGGTCTCTTTATCTGCCCTGTTTTCCTTGCCCTCTGCAGAGGCCCTTGAGTCATTTCTGTGGAACCATAGAGTCTAAAAACACTGCTCTCCAGATACCAAAATATGGTATCCTTGCAATTCTGGTCTGTTTATCTTGTTAAAATAAACTTACATTTGAGCCTAACTCATTTAACCAACTGTGAACTTAATACTCCGGTATTCTGTATTTTGAATAGAAACTCCATGGATGATTTAATTTGCCCCCTTTGAGGGGACATCTCCATTTCCATCTGATTCTGCATTGTGATTGGAATCACACTGTTTTCCAAGATCTATAGAATTTCCATGTTAAAGACAAATAGTTGGCACATTTACATGGAGTTGATCAAACACAGTTTTATCCGCATAGAATTCTCCTTTGCCGGAGTTGTTGATATATAAAATCAACTTTTATTTTTATCAAGGAATGCCCGTCATATAGACCTTTTGTTCTAAAATAAATTTTCCTCTGTGTGATTAAGAGACATCTTTCTCCTGACAGTGGTGTCCACCTGGGCTGGTCTGTTCATCCCCCACTTCCTGGATGTGGGCCTTGTGGTTGGTAGCCCTCCCTCCTACCTTGGGTGTCTGTTCCCACCTGGAGCTCCTTTTATTGGCACAGGCTCGGGGATTTACACTTCTGTGTCCCCAACCTCTTTTGATTTCCAGGTGTCTGCTCGCTCCTGGGACCACAATGAATTCTTTGCCCAGTTTGCTGGTGACCACACTCTCCTAACTCCTGGGTACTCTGTAATAATTGAAAAATTGGCCGAAGGGCTAGACATTCGACTCAAATCTCCGGTGAGTATCGACAGTGGTGGGAGGCTCTGGCTTTGCCTTGTTTGGGGAGGATGTGAGGTTTGGGGCATGTGGGTTACTCAGGAGGCTGGGGTTTGCTTTGGCGTTCAGCCGGTGTCATCAAGTACTTTTGTGTGTAGTTGTAACCATGTGGCATTACACATGTCAGTGAGGTAGCTGCTGCTATTTGGAATCAATAGTGGCCCAGATACATTTTCATTAATAATAAGGTGTTCAAATTGCTCACAACCTCCCTAACCTAATGTGGTTATTTTTGCTTTTAAATTTTCCCTTCAAATCTTTGTCCCAATGCATTTGTGTTGTACCTTATTGTAGTCATGGAGGTAATTTTATATATATATTTCACTTTATATCATACTGTAAATATTTTCCATATTCTGATGTAGTATTTATAAGTTTTAATTCCCTGAGTTCAGCTGTAACTCTTTAGAACTCTGAATGCCAGAAAATGATTTTCCATAGCCTTGGAGGGGTAAACTCACATAATATGAGAAAGGGAAAGGATCCTGGGTCACATGGTTCCATCCCTCATTTTTTGACGGTTGCTTTTGAGCAGGTGCAGAGTATTGATTATTCTGGAGATGAAGTACAAGTTACTGCCACAGATGGCACAGGGTTCTCTGCACAAAAGGTAAGTGCTAGGATTCCACTAGGTTAGAGCCCCTTGCTTCCAGGGACCTGGAAGGAAGGAAAAACAGTCTTTGCCACTAAGTGATTTGCTTTTGGCAGTTTGCCTTGGAGCCTTGTTGGATTTCTGATGAGTTATGTATCTCCACTTATTTTGTGTAGATGTGCAAAGCTGATTAAACTGATCTAACATTGTATAGATTCATGGCAGATGGAATTCTGAATAGCGTTCCTCGAAGTGGGTTCTATGGAACATTAGTCCTGAGAGTCGAACAAGAAAAGAAATTCCTTGGCCGAATAAGTTTGGGAAATATTGTATATTAAACTCTACTTTTAGGGTCAAATAGGAGTTATATAGGGTTAAATCAGAATATATTGAAGGCTCTGACGAGTCTTGCATTAAAGAAATCTGTTTTAGTTTAATTCTATGCTCAAGTTTTTTTGTTTTTTTTGTTTTTTTTACCATGGAATCCTTTTCAGATCAAGAACATTCTATGTTTTCATCTTGAAACTGTCAGAAGTACTTTTATATAACTTAAATTTTTTGTAACTAGCCTTAGTAAGTAAACAGGACAAGGTACTGCTGAATCTAATACTTGAAATCACACTGAGATTTATAGTATTAGAGAACAAAGTTGCTTACTTGGGGTAGAGGGGATTTAATAAACCTTGAAAGCTTATTTTAAGTTTAGTTATGTTTGAAGTGATTATAAAAAAAAAATTGATGAACTATCACTAGTCTCCCGGACAAGCTATGCTTTCTACATTTCAGTTGTCTAAAGCCTGTTTCGTAGTCCCTGATATTCATATGGAAATAAAGGATCGCATGTCACGTGGGAAAGACAGGGTCTAGATTTAGAATGGGTGGGGTGGGAGGTATCCTAGTAGTATTCCTACCATTAACCAGCTGGGAGACTTTGGACATTCTTGTCCAAATCACTTGGGAGGTGCTTTTAAGAGAAGTTGCAAAGGTCATGTTTTTAAAGCTTCCCAGATGATTCCACTGTGCAGTCCTGGTTGAGAACTTTGGCTACAGAGTCCTTGTCTGTAAGCCCCCAGTATCTAAGGTTCTTCCTAGTGGTAAACATTTTTTAAAAATACTGCTTTTTAAAATTACAAGTCAGCTGACAGTTCAGCCTCTGGTATCTGTAGCTCTGCTTCTTGGCGTCCAGGACAACAGGCTAGTTATGCTTCCCCTGCCTGGTCACCCTCTGCCTGGTCCCGGCCAGGCACACGTGCCCTTCTGTGTTTGTATTCCAGCCTTCCAAAGAAATGAGGGCACAGCGTCAGGCCGCGCTTTGAAATTTTTAAAGCAAATATTTTTATTTTGATGTAGCTTGCACACGTCACAGTTTATATTGGAAGTTTCCCCACACTTGTAAGTGAAAGATTTCCAACACAGCATGACAGACCGATAAACCTTTGACAAACTGTAACTCGATCTAGGCTGCTTCCACTGAGATTAGCTTTTAGTTCCTTACTAGGATGTGTTTATATCATTTGTTTGTTTACCCAAGTTCTTATGCTTTTGAAAGCTTTTTTGTCATTAAGAAAACATCTAGATTTTATGTATTTTCTTGCACTTCTTATATATAATCTAACTGGGAAATTTTTTTTTGTTTGAGTTTTTTTTCCTTAGTTGCATGGTAGCTGTTATCTCTAACCAGGTTATAAACTTGAGGATAGAGAACATATTTTATACTTTATAAAGTTTTCATGTGGCAGAGGCTGGGTGCAGTGGCTCATGCCTGTAATCATAGCAGTTTGGGAGGCTGAGGCAAGAAGATTGCTTGAGGGCAAGAGTTCAAGGCCAGCCTGGGCAACATAGCAAGACCCTGTCTCTACAAAGAATAAAATTTATCTGGGTGCAGTGGTGTCCACCTGTA
The DNA here is from genome assembly GCA_004363605.1 of Indri indri. Lineage (NCBI taxonomy): Eukaryota > Metazoa > Chordata > Mammalia > Primates > Indriidae > Indri > Indri indri. The sequence goes on from RJWJ010000747.1 coordinate 146,637, forward strand.
GTCCCAGCTACCAGGGAGGCTAAAGTGGGAGGATTGCTTGAGCTCAGGAGTTGGAGGTTGCAGTGAGCTATGGTCATGCCAGTGCACTGCAGCCTGGGTGACAGAGTGAGATGTGCTGTCTCACATACTAAAAGAAAGTTTTCACGTGATGGAAAATAGTGACAAAATCACAGGAAGAACTCTAAACTTCCTGTGATCCTAGAATTGAGGGCTAGGGTGGATATGGTGCTTGGTCTTCAAGTCCATCCCATGCTCTCTTCCTAGTGTGTCATCCTGTACCGCAGATGTGGGAAAGTAAACACACACACTCTTCCCAGACTCCCTTGCAGCTGAGGTTCTAAATACGAATTAGGCTCCTCCAGTCTAATGCACTTGCATGAGATTTGGGAGGTGCAGGCTGGTTTTTGCTTTACTTCTGTTGCCTCTGCTAATAAGCCCAGTGGTCGAGGTGTTTGGTTCTTCTGCAGCAGGGATAGTAGAGGTCCCAGGGTTCAGTCGTTAACTACAAGGGAGTGAAGGGGTGGGGTGTGAGGTGCCATTTTGCTGGTGCAGGTTGATCTGTATGGGGTATGATTCTGGAGCTGGTAGCAGCAGTAATGGCTTTTTGAGTGTGGAAGTGGTAACATGGTCTGGAGCCAGAAATTTCCTGATTTTTATGGCGAGATAACAGGTCTCTTTGACCTGGTTTTGTGATGCGATTTTGAGAGTCATTCTTGAAGGCTCAACTTTTCATCTGTTTCTTCAGCCCTTCTAAATGATTCTTTAGACCCACCTGAGACCCTGAAATAAATTTCTTTCTCTGGAAAAATTTCACGTGGCTTTACATGGTTAAAATAATTCCTAATGTTATATACTGTACTATTTATGAAGCATTGTAAATCTAAGTTTTATGCTTTACCCTAATCCTTTGAGGTTAGTGGGGCAGCTGTTACCTTCATTGTATAGCTGGTTGGCAGAGATGAGTGGCAGGGCTTGTCACATGGTAGAATGGATCAGAAATGATAGAGTTCTCCTGACTCCATATTTCGGGCTGTTGCCTCCTATAGCACTGCTTTTCAGGGTTGGGGGTCTGCTAATTCTTCTTACAATTATTGTTAGCCATCAGGACTTTTGTACAAATTCCTTTATGTGGATGCCACTTCTCAGCCAGGCACCCATGTGCAGTGAACAACCTGCACCATCGCACATGGCAGCCCTTATTCTTACCAGTATAACAACATGGTCCCGTTGATAATCTCGTGATTGGCAATAGAGAGCTTAGAGTTTGTAAGAAACTATCTTTAAAAACACTGAGATTTTCCTAGAAGTAAACCTGCTGAGTAGTTGTGGTGTTAGGTTCTGTTGCTGTTTGTGTGTTAACTGTTAATTGTTTCCCACAGGTATTAGTCACTATACCACTGGCCTTACTACAGAAAGGTGCCATTCAGTTTAATCCGCCATTGTCGGAGAAGAAGATGAAAGCTATCAACAGCTTAGGTGCAGGCATTATTGAAAAGGTGACTTAAATTACTTCAGCCTCAGAACTAGAGAGATTATTAATAATATCAGATAATAGGCTTTAACTTGTGATATGGGGTATCCAAAGTATAATGTGGGTAGTATTTGAATCTAAATAAAATTCAGAGATTTCCTTTTCATTGGAATAATTGTTCATGAAGAAGACAAAAGAACATCAAAATAAAAGCAGGATGCTTGGCTGAGGTCTGTGTGTTTTCAGTTTAGGAGAATGAATCTTGTTATTTAAAGTTTGAATTTGGTATAAGCAGTTCTTTTTTTTTTCCCCTCTTTGCTTTCCTTGTCTCCCTTCCACTGGTTGGCCCCAATGAGGACATGGTTTCCTTCCTCTGCCTTTAAAATCTCCGTTCACAGACTCTGCCAGTGCCGCAGTAGATCCTGGCAGACCTATATGTAGTAAGAATCGAACTTGTGGACATAGGCTTCAAGAACAAATCTCAGGAATGATTTACATCTTCAGATTAGCCTATAGGTTGTCGGCGGGTCCCGCCTTTACCCGTGGGAGTGTAGAAGTGAATGGCATGAACAGTGGGAAGTCACCAAGAGAATAAACAAGGTCAGCAGAATGGAAAGAGGGAGTATTTTGGTTTGTTCTTTTGAACATAATTTGTTTTAGAGTAGAGCTGCAGGTTGCTTCTTAGAGATTGCTTGTGCTTTTGATACGAGAAAATACTTAACCATCTTTCTCTTGCTTGCTTTCCAGATCGCCTTGCAATTTCCTTATAGGTTTTGGGACAGTAAAGTTCAAGGGGCTGACTTTTTTGGCCACGTTCCTCCTAGTGCCAGCAAGCGAGGGCTTTTTGCTGTGTTCTATGACATGGATCCCCAGGTAAAAATCATTTGTGAAATGTGCTTTGATTCCCTTTTTAAAGTTTGGAATTTGGCTTGATAATTACTCAAATGTCAAGCACAGGAATTAATGAATATTGTGGAGACACGTGATCATGTATGTGTATATTCTGGGAGGATGTATGGACTGGGACATTTTCCTATTGGACTGGGACGTTTTCCTATAGGATAGGAACCCCAATATTTGCCATGTTTTCTCGAAGTACTAATGTTGCTCCCTGGGACGCGAAATGGCTGCGTGTGGAAACTGTTGTTTTTGGCCGATAGGGCGATTCCTCTCAGGAGAGCTGGCGACAGCACAGTGAGTGAGAGGGGCTTGACACTTGCTCTCTGAGGGTCGTCTGGTGCACTGCGAAGGAGGGGTCCGGGTGTGATGGGAGAGAGGGAAGGAAGAGGAGAGGTCATCCCTGGAACTCCATAGCTGTGGTGATTTTCCCTGCTGTTGCTTTGTTGCCACACAAAAGAATCGCAGCTGTTGTTTCTTACTTTGTCTGAGTTTCAAGAAACTGTTAAAAAGGGGTCATTGAAAAGGGCTATCACGTGAACTCTTAAAAAGGTTTCATGTGGGAACCAAGAGCAGAATTTCTTTAGCATTCGAGAAGAGTTTTTTTCCCCATTACTTTATCTGCAGATTTCCCTTCTCAATCTCTTTCTACTTCTTCTGAAACAAGTTGTTGTAAGTGAACAGCCAAGGGCAGCACGGATTTGCTCTTTACGTTACGGTAGAGCAGACGGATGGATGATGCGAGGTTGTGAGAAAATGGACTGGCAATTGAAGTGGGGATAAGGGAAGTCGGAAATAATGAAATTTGATTTGTGGGGATGAGGCCCTTACCTTTTTGGAACCAAGCATCTAGAGACTTTTATACTCGAAGCGAAAAATATACCCTGCTTTTCTCTCCCGGGCCTCCAGAAGAAGCACAGCGTGTTGATGTCGGTGATCGCTGGGGAGGCCGTGGCGTCCGTCAGGAGCCTGGACGACAAGCAGGTGCTACAGCAGTGCATGGCCACACTCCGGGAGCTGTTCAAGGAGCAGGTCAGAGGAAACCCTTCTTGGAAGGAGGATCACATGCTCGCTGTCAATGTTACGTGCTCTTCAGAGTGGGTGTGGAACCCGAAGCCACCAGTGTGACTGAGGAGGCAGGGAACCAAGCGGTGGGCCCTGTTATTCTTTCCTCCAATACCCCACCTTCCACTTAGGCACCTGCATGAGTCTTCTGGGGCTGCCATAACATCCTCTCCGCCACAGACTGGGGGGCTTACACAACAGAAATTTATTTTCTCGCAGTTCTGGAGGCTGGAGATCCGAGATCAAGGTGTTGACAGGGTTGGTTTCTCTCAAGGCCTCTCTCTTTGGCTTTTGTAGGTGGCCGTCTTCTCCCTGTGTCCTCATGTGGTTGTCCCTCTGCATGTGTCTGTGTCCTCATCTCTTATGAGGCCACCAGTCAGATTAGATTAGAACCCACCCCACCGACGCCTTTTTAACATAATTGCCCGTTTTAAAAACCCCGTCTCCAAATACAGTCATATTCTGAGGTCCTGGGGGTTAGGACTTCAACACAGGAATTTGGGTGGGACCCAGTGCAGCCCGTGACAGCGCTCTGTACTTCTCTTTATGCAATTGTCTTCCTTCCTTTTTTCTCCTCACATCATGCACATACCCATTTTGCTAAGGATACGAAAGGCTCACCATTTTCTGTAGATTCTGTATTTACCCAAACCCTAGAAACTTTGACTACAGCCTTTCTTTGAAAGAGGAACATTGTCCAGAATTTTCTTATATCTCACGTAGATAGTCTCCTTTCTGTCTTTTCTCCAAAGAGCTAATTTATATTAGCCAATTTACTAAATTTCATCATCTCTGGAGATTTGTAAATGGTTGTGGCTTATGTCTTTTTCCGATAAAGGAGCAAAAATAGAAGTGACTCAAAAGTTACATAAATTAGAGAGGGACATTCAGCTATGTTGCTAATTTTATATGAGACGATGTAACTAGTGATGTGATTATATCACACAATAGACCCTTGCTTGGGGCTTTTGTCTAAAAGGTTGTTTTTAAATTGGTTGTTTGGAACTTAGCACACAGTTGCCATAGGGATATTTTTCATGGCAATGCTTGTCAGAGACCAGCCGGCAAAATTACAGTAGTTCCTGCTTATTCAAGGTTTTGCTTTCCATAGTATCAGTTACCCAAGGTCAACTGGGGCCCAAAAATATGTAATGGAAAATTCCAGAAATAAACAATTGATGAATTTTAAACCGTGGACAGTTCTAAATAGCATGATGAAATCTTCAGCCCTTCTGCACCGCCCTGCCTAGGACGTGACTCAGCCCTTTGTCCAGCATCCCCACCCTGTAGACGCTGCTGTCCGTGAGTCACGTAGTAGCCCTCACAGTTATTAGATCCAGTCACGTCACTTTTATTACAGTGCATTGTTATAATTCTACTTTATTACTGTTCTCCTCTACTGTGCCTAACTTTTAAACTTTAGCATATGTATGTATAGGCAAAAACATAGTGTATATAGGGTTCAGTACTCTGCATGGCTTTAGGCCTCCACCGGGTGTCTTGGAATGTATCCCCCGAAGATAAGGGGAGACTACTGTATTTTAAATTTGGTGAATGCGAAACATCTCCTTGTATCACTATTTTGTGGAGAAGCCTGTTGAGAGTTCCAACTTGTGATCCGAAGACTCCGCCCTTCCCCTTTCTACTCTGAGCCAGAGACTCCTGGCCACCATCTCTCCTGCACATGCCAGGCAGTGAAGAGGGAAGGCCCAAACTCTTAGCTGTTGGTGATGGCCCTGGTAGGTGGGGAGGCATGTCCCTGGCAGGAGGAGGAAGTATAGGAGTGAGGGAGTTGTGATTGCGGGTGGGTGGGACAGGAGATTGAGGATGAGGTGCAGAGGCTTAAAGGGGGCAGGAGGAACGTCCCGAGAACTGCTGTTTCAGAATGCCGCGGGAGTGAACTCAGTCCTAAAGGGAGGGAGACATATGGATTTGTAATTTGGGTTGCACCGTGTCTAAGTCCCTTCTTGACCCTGTTTTATAATTCCTTCCTGTTGGATGCAGGAGGTCCCAGACCCCACAAAGTACTTTGTCACTCGGTGGAGCACAGACCCATGGATCCAGATGGCATACAGTTTTGTGAAGACAGGTGGAAGTGGCGAGGCCTACGATATCATTGCTGAAGAAATACAAGGAACTGTCTTTTTTGCTGGCGAGGTGTGTATCTTGATTCCGAACCCACTTACTTGTATTTTGGTTTCTTTAAAGTGGTATCTGCCCAGAGTTTAAAAACCAAGTCAAATATGGTTGAAAGTCTTAGGACCACAAACAGCAGAAGCTTTCTCAATATCCTCCTCATACTCCCAGAGGCAGCATCTTAACTCTTCCAGCTGTTTCTTCTGGACTTGACTTCATGTTTTGAAACAACATGTTGCTGTCTTCTGATTTAACATTAGACATTATCTACTTTGTACACAGCTTTGTTTTCTTGGCAGTCATAATGGCCCCTTTGGTTATTAGCATAACTTTTCTGGTCTCCCCTACCTTCTGCCATCTCTAATTCACAGGCGAATCTCTCTGAGCTGGCCTGTTAGTTCTACTCTTTGAACTCCCCCTTCCCGGAGTCCTCCTCCCTCTGCTCCGGTCTACGCTGGTTGATCTCTAAGATTTTCCAGACCTTCCTCCTGGGTCTTTTTTTTTTTTTTTTTAAAACCACTCCCCAGCATTGGGCCTCTATTTCCAAGATCCCCTCTCTTTTTTCTTGATTTACTTCTGTTGAAAAAATGTTTTGTTATTCTGACTTCTGATCCTTTCTGTGCCTTTTTTCATTCCTTGTAATCTAGAAACTCATATCCTTCAATTCTAGAATTTTCTTCATTTCATTATTTATCTGGTCAAGGAAAAAAAACTTATTTCTAGGTCTTCTGTATCTTGGAACTCTTAGGTTGACTATCTGATTCCCTCTTCTTTTCATCTCTTTTTATTCTGCTTTTGGGGAGATCTTTTAAATCTTCCAACCCTCAAATTGACTTAAAATTTCACCTTTTACTTTATGAATGCTTTGTTTGCAAAATGTTCCTTTTTGGTAATATCCTCTTCTTCCTTCATAACTTGTTTCTGTTTGCAACCTCCCTACTTGATATCCTCAGAGTTCCTATTTTGTGTGTTTTTCTCTCTGCTTGCTACACATCCAAATCCCCAACTATCAGCTCAGATTTGAGTGAGGCATTTTTTTTTTTTTTTTTTTTTTTTTTTGAGACAGAGTCTCACTCTTGCCTGGGGGCGAGTGCCGTGGCGTCAGCCTAGCTCACAGCAACCTCAAACTCCTGGGCTCAAGCGATCCTACTGTCTCAGCCTCCTGAGTAGCTGGGACTACAGGCATGCACCACCATGCCCGGCAAATTTTTTCTATATATATTTTTACCTGTCCGATTAATTTCTTTCTATTTTTGGTAGAGACGGGGTCTCGCTCTTGCTCAGGCTGGTCTTGAACTCCTGAGCTCAGAACGATCCGCCCGCCTCGGCCTCCCAGAGTGCTAGGATTACAGGCGTGAGCCACCGCGCCCGGCGAGGCATTTTTTTAAAAGCCACATGAGAGCTCCAGCAAACTCAAAAACTGGTGGTTAGATCCACAAACATCACTATCTATCTGGAAACATTCAGTTTCTCTTTGGTGGAAGCTTAACTTCTAGCATTGTGGGCACTAGAAACCTCGTTGTTAGTTATGAAGACTTAATCCTCATTTTGTTTGGTGCCTCATCCTGCTAAGTCAGATCTCTGTTGCATACGGTTGAATGTGTAATCTGATGAGGAATATAATTGCTTTCCATAGTTTTTAAACCAACCGTGTTTTTACCCCCATTCCAACGTCTGCCTCCATGGTTCCTCATGCCTCCAAGGCATGAGGTTTTGTAAGGATTTTGTAAGGATTCTTTGGGATGAATTGGTTTGCTTTTTCTTATTAGAACCCCCAGTCCAAACTTAAGAGTGAATTCTGTTACCACTCTTTCATCTGTGTTCATACTTTATATAATATGGTTTAGGAGTATAACATATCTTGCAGTTTAATCTAAAATAGAGTTAGTGTTTTTGTTTACAAAAGAATGACATCTCAAAACCAAGTGTCTCTCATTACTCCTTGGCCCATGCAGAGCCAGCTTTGTAGGAAGGGCATAAAGGTGGCATGCCGGGCAACAAATGTCAGCTGCTTCCCAGAGATGGCTGTTTCAGGCTCATGTGTCTTAGGGTCATGAGCATGTCACCTTTCTTGCTTTCTCCTTTGCTGCTTTGATACAATTATTACCTCACCTTCTAAAAACTCGCTTCTCTGAAGCCTCTCTCACTGCCACTTTCTCCCCCTGCTGGTGATTGTATTCCTACTGACCTGAGTCTTTGGCACCTGGATGTTTTCCCTTCTATCCCAGCCATCAGTTTAGAGGACTATCAGCTTCACCTCGTGCACCGTTCCTTATCCTTCTCCGTTTTCTATGGCCTGTTCGACTCCACTTCAGCTCCCCCTTCCCAGACCTTGTCATTATCGCTTCCCACTAATGCAGGCCTCCCCCTTTCCTAGCCTCCTGCTTTGCTTATTCTATTCTCACTACAGCCCTTCCTTGGAAGTGAGGTTCTGCTATTGTTGACGGCCTGTTTACTTCCTCCCAATCCAACAGCCTTCACATTTTGTCTTTTTCTTGTTGAACTTAAAGTCCCTGGTCTATCCTTTGAGTAACCTTCTACACCTTTGTTCTACACATTTAGCAAAACTCCATCTGTGGAGAAATTGCCATTCATTTTCTGTACTGTTTTCACTCATCTCTGAATGTACCAGCTGGATTACTTGTCTGATGGGAGGGACTTTATCTTATTTGTTCTTCTTAGCCCCAGTACCTGGCACATGCAGATACTTAATATTTTAATGAATCCCATATACTGGGCAGGAGCGCTGATTATATTGTTAAATGCATGGATTTGGTGAAGCATGGCAAGATAACCAGAAGTTCAAGGCTCTCATGGTTGGGTAGTGTTAATATATATGAGCACACAGGAGTTAGCACCCATCTTTATTTTAGGAGGACCAGATACAGTCTAAGCTTGTATTACCTTTTGATATCAACTGTATTCTTTCTGCATGATCTCAAATTATGCAATTATTTTTTACAGGCAACAAACAGGCATTTTCCACAAACTGTGACAGGGGCATATTTAAGTGGTGTTCGAGAAGCAAGCAAGATTGCAGCATTTTAAATAGAATTTGTTTGGACCCATCTTTCTTCTGTACCCCGAATGGGAAAGTTTGAAACACATGTTGAACCTCAGTTGTAAGGGGGAAAAACTCTGCGTAGCAAAACTGAAGTGTTTTTTAATGCGATTCAATAATGTAAGCCCATTTTACCACTCTGAAAGCACTGACCCCAAAAATCCTTATAGGCACTTATATTTAATTGCATTGTTCACGAGTCCAATTAGTGCTAAAAGTCTAGATTTCAGAATAAGGCAGAATATAACCTTAAATTGAGACCTTGGAAATGATTTTTCCATGGCTGGAGGTTCCCTTCAGATTTGACATTTTGAATTTGGTTGATCAATTTATACACATTGAGAAACCAATCAGTCAAGCAGGAATCATTAAAAAACTAGATAAAGCCATGTTTTTCTTCTGTGACAATTTATCAGTATCTTTACCAATGAGCCTTAATATTTTTATATAGCTCCAACATTGAGCTTTTACTTAAAATTTAGATAGAACTTTTCATTTTTGATACAGAACAAACTCTCCAGTTGACGGTAATACGAAGCTTCTAGACATTTTATATTGTACATATTTCTTCCCACTGGGTGTTCAAAAATTTAAATTCAAGTATCTTTTGTGATAAAATATTTTAGATTTGTGCAGTCATTGGCAAAACCAGGAAAATTTTCAGTCCCTTAAATGGTATAGGCATTGTATCATTAACAGTGGGGCACAGATAGTGTGGTCTTCACACTGTAGATGTGGAATATACCTTTGCTTTAAATATCCCTGATTTTGGCAACCACTAGCAAAAAGAGCTTGCCAGAATAATTTAATAAAAGCCCCTCTCCACTTCTACTTAAAATAACTGATTTAATCTCTAGGAATATTTTTTGCATAATTATGTTTACAGTATTCCATAGGCAGGTCCACTGGAAAACTGCAGAAAAATGTGAGCTATCTCAGTAAATACTACACATTTTATAAGCCATATTTTAAAAGCCTAAGAACATGGCATTTACTTTTTCACTGAAGACTGAAAATGGTTTAATATGTTACTTTAAAATAAAAACTTTGGTTTCAGGGTCTTCACGATGCCTACTTTGCCAAGAAACTTCAGTTTACAGGTTAGAGATATGCTTTTGTTTTAAAATCTTTGAACAATTCTTTCAATTATATTGGTTTGCTTAAAAAAGGGACTAAGACTTTAAAGCCACTTTTCAAAATATTAGGTATTTTTAAAAATTAAAGTCAGCTTATAAATACCTTACAGAAAGAATGTGCAGTGAACCTTAGCATTTAGATACCCCTCTTCCCCAAAGTATATTACAAAGGAAAGCCAACAACTGTATATTGCAAAGTTAATACAGGAAAATGCTGATATTTAGCTTATTTGTTGAGACTCATTGGTATTGACTGGAAAGTATTCTGCTTTAAAGTATTACATACTAAAATGTTTAAATAGCATGTGTTAAGTGATAAATGCAAAATATATTAAGTTTGAAATGGTTCACAGTAAATTATTACTTTAGTTTCTGGGCACTTGCACTGTGCTACAAGCAGGGAAAAACCTACTTAAGGCATGGTAAATGTGTATTTTTTTTTAAATTTCCTGTCTCAAGTGATATATACTTTGACATTTTGTTCTTTAAGGAACCATGGTACTTTATTTTCTTGAGTTACTTTGAATGTTTCTCAATGTTGTCTGAAGATTTTGTAATTGAGTAGCGGAAAATACAAATTACAATGTTTTAACTTACAGATGATGAATAGCTAGTTGTGTAAAACTGCTTAATAAAAACTAGGCTTGTCTTTCAAATACACTTTGTGTATTGTAGTGATGAACAGTCTGGTCTTATTAATGGATGTATTATATCATCACGAAGAACCTTCACACAGACCAACTCCATCTCCTCACCTCCAAACCCTCTTTATTCTTTTTAGGTCATAGGCATTACTACTTATCCTCTTTGTAGTAAATGGTCTTAAAATAAACAACCTTGATTGATAGTTTTGTGAAATCACTTCAAAAATGGTCAGTTATCACTGAAGAGCACTCAAAATCCATATAAGGAATGGGGCTGACTCCACTTAAAAGTCTGTTCAGAAATACTACTTAAACCTGTCATCTGACATCAAATGAAAGACACTTAACACCATTGATTTAGATTTATTATTTTTATTGACAAGGTTTATAAGAACAAGTTTAAAATCAAGGGCCCATTCTTAGGTCTCATTTAGTTGCTATTTCATTCATTTGTATTAAGTATACTGTACCCTAATGTCTTTATCAAGAAACAAGTCAAACCTGTGAAAATACCTGTTAACATTCAACGTATCATTTTTATATATTTCTGTTCTATGATGCAAAGATATCTTTCAACACTTAATTGGTACATCAAATATCTAATTCTGTCATAAGCAGCATGTTATTTTAAAATTCAGAGAGATTACTTAATAAACTGATTAAGACAGTCAATTTCCAAGACAAAATCAGTTCTCTTTCAAGAGTGGTCCATATGTTGTTTACACCCAGAATCCGGATTAGCCAAAATTTGAAACCCAACAGCTGATTCCAGAAACGTTAGAAATAAACATCTTACCAGTTTTGAGAAATACTTTCAGAGATATCTGCTATTGCCTGTACATTATCTTCTGGCACTACACCTGGTACTTCTATCATAATTATGAAGGTGGCCAGGTTTTCTGTAAATGTATCAGCATTTTATATGGGCAAAAGCACTTAATAAAAATCAGTTCATTTACTATAAGCCAAATGTGCTTGTACTTAATTCCAACCATTCCCCAAGATTTTGAAGCTGTGATGTGTTGATTTTGGTCTTTCCTTAATATAAAATGTACCTACAGACACTTTGCAGAGTTAATACTACAGATTGATGACACTTTTGAGGCAGAGCAGGAAGCCTATTCAGTGTTTCGTCACTGAACTTTCACTGCTCCGCTCTGTTACGCTGCCTGGCTGAACACTGAGATTTCATAGTTTACAACTGTAAAGATACCTACCTATGTGAGTTTAAAAAGTGATTTGCTCAAAAGAAATAAAAAACTTTATATACAACAAATTGGGTTTTAAAAATACAAAAATAACATCTGTCACTTTTGTCATGCTGACAATTTGACATTATATACATGCAGGAAAAAAGTTCCAATTTAGTCATCTGGATAGCTGTAGTTTGTGTATTTTTAATACGATGAACATACTGCCACTGAGTTTTCACACTGACAGAAGAGATATGTATTCAAAATAGTTCATATACTAAATACTGCAATAGTATGAGTATAAATGACAGTTATAATAGTTTTTGTTCTACTTGATTAAAAGTATATCTTAAGCAAGCTAATATTAAGTGCACTAAAAACCAACAACAGTTCAAGAATCTATGACCTTATATAAAGAAATCAAAAATGTACAAAATACAACTATAAAAGCAAGGAACAATTATTGCCATGCAAGATTTTAAACTAAAAACTGCACAGGAATGCAATTTAAAACGGCAAACTCAAATTTACGTAACACTCAAGATAAAAAGGTTAACAGTAAATTCTACTAACAATGCTTAACAAGGATTTAGAAAAGGAAATACATTCTCTTTGCTGGTATAAATCAGATCTTCATATCTATGGAAACAAGTCATCTGTCTCTGTCTTCTATCTCAAGAAATTAGCTGTAATAAAAGAGAAACATTATTTTACCATACCCAACATATAATATTAAGTATACATAAACCAAAAAATCTTATTCCAGTTTTTCCATATGTGTTTTACTACAGACATGGGAAAGTCAGTTGACCTGGGAAGTCAGTTGGGACCAATATAAAACTGTAGCTGCCTGGAGATCTTTCCCTGCCTTTGACTGGTGTATAGGAACTTGTCCTCAAGTAGCTGTGTATGCAGCTTTGTGATGCCCAGCTACCCACAATCGCTACGATGGGTAGTGTTATGTGGGTAGCTAACATGTGAAACCAGGTTGTCTTAATCTGAGTTCAGGTTGTCACCATCTGCTCAAACTTCAATTTTAAGATTTTAAAATGGTAATGAAAAGAAATATATTTCCCTATATATTATGAAGAAATGTAAGGATCAAATGTGATACTTAGTGCACAAATGGAAGTAAAACTCAATGGACAACAAGCAGGAGGGGTGGGGGGAGGAGGGGATGGGTGAAATCATACCTAATTGGTACAATGGACACTATCTGGGTGATGGGCACACTTATAACTTTGACTCAGGCGGTACAAAAGCAATCCATGTAACCAAAACATTTGTACCCCCCATAATACTCTAGAAAAAAAAAAGTAATAGTGACATGAATAATTTTAAAACTATACAGTTTTTTATATATAAAATTACCTTTGAGTCTTATATATCCAAAATGATCAAACCTGAAAAAGACTAAAGCATTTACCTCTTTAACAGTTGTTTTTATGAAATCTTTCCTTTCGGTTAAATCGTAAGCAGGATAATTTTCATAGACCTATAGTGAAAAGGAAAAACAATGTTAAAAGCAGATTTAAAAATCAAATACTTTCTTTTAATAAAAAGAGGAAATCTATGCTATGTACAACAGGTGCATGTACATTATAACAGTACTCTGGTTCACCATACAGAATTCTATAGCAAATGAGTAGGTTTTAATAATACTGTATACAAAGGAGAAAACCAGCATGCAAACACTCTCAGTGCTTTATAGGTTGGTAGTGTGGGCTGAATTAATAACAAACATGCGTGAGGCAAACCCACAGATAAACCTCTTCCTTCTCCAACACTCTACATATGATTTCACAACCTGAACTTCAGTCTCTACTCCACTCTGCTCAATCCTCTCTCTAAACTTATTAGGCTATTAAATATGGAATAGCCGATTTCCTTAAGTACTAAGTTTGACGGTTGATATCTGACATTTCACTTTGACACTTTTTAATTATGAAGGTACATCCTCATTCTTTCAAATGCACATTTTGGTTTGTGATTATCAAGTTTTTTTTTTAGGGCAATTTTTGTGAAACCACGTATAAGTCAAAAATTCATGTTATTTTTGAATATGAGTCGTCATGGAACTAATGCAGCACAGACAGCTCAAAATATCAGCGAAGTGTTTGGGAAGGATGTGGCTAATGAATGCACAGTACGTCAGTGGTGTGAAAAGTTCCATTCTGGTGATTTTAATCTTGAAAATAAGCCATGTGGGTGACCTGAGACCAAGATGGATAATGATGAGCTGAAAGCTGTAATGGAAGCAAATCCATTTCAACCTATGCGTGAATTGGCAGCAACATTTGACGTTACTATTCCAACAACATTGGATCATTTGAAACAAATGCGCAAGGTAAAGAAGCTGGATAGATGGGTTCCACATGAATTAAATGAGGATCAGAAGAAAAATCGTCTTGAAGCTTGCCTTTCTTTGCTGTCATGACAAGGTGAACCATTTCTACACCATATTGTTATATGTGATGAAAAATGGATTCTGTTTGACAATCGCAAGTGTTGGCACAACGGTTGGATAAAGATGAAGTGCCGAAACACAGTACAAAACTGAATATTTATCACAAAAAGCTAATGATGTCTGGTGGTCCAGCGCTGGTATTATCCACTACAGCTTCACGAATCCTGGTCAATGACAGCAGATGTCTACTGAAGCCAACTGAATGCAATGACAAAGATACTTGCGATTAAGCAGCCGAGACTGGTCAATAGACAGGTCAATCCTCTTGTAAGACCACGTGTCTCAAAAAACAACACTGCTTAAACTACAGAAGCTGGACTTGGAAACTCTCTTGGAAATTCACCAGACCTTACAACAACTGACTACCACTTCTTCCAAGCTTTCGACCACTTCTTGCAAGAAAAACATTCAATTCTCAACAAGCTGTGGAAAATGCCTTTTGCAATTTCATCACCCCTTGCTCTCCAGGCTTCTTTGCTGCTGGCATAAACAAGTTACCATTAAGAATGGCAAAACTGTGTTTAGGCACCTACTTTAATTATACTGCTTGTTTGAGATCTAATAAACTAAATTTTTGATTCGAAATCAGACATTTCATATTTAATGACCTAATAGTAAATAGTTTCAGCTTTGCCATTCACAGTTTCTGTCACAACCACTCATCTATACTGTTACAGTGTGAAATCTGCCATAAATAATGCTTTAACGAATAGATGTGGCTGTATCACAATAAAACTTTATTTACAAAACCAGGTGATACAGACAGAATAGATTTGGCCCACAGTCTGTAGTTTGCCAATTTTCAAAACACAGTTGATCATTTAAATTACTTAAATTACTCTAATTGTTGGCTTTTTTCTTTCCCTACAAAACCCCACACCCAAAATGGTCTAACTACCATTTTTCTATGGTTAAGCCCAGGCCACAGACTGCTGTGGGAAAACAGCTTTGAGTAATTTGGTCCCATTTTCAGTTCACCGTACTCAACTTCAAAGGGCCCCCAGGATCCCCTCGCCTCCCCTTGCCAGGTTCTCCTTTCACTCCCATCAAGGGCAATTTCACCTCCTTCCTCTCAAGTGCCCCACACTTCTGCTTGCAGCCAAGAAGCCATTACTAGGAATTCCTTCAACTTGCTGGCATACCTCTTCCTCCTCCAGGTGCATCTGGATTTATCACTGTTTCCTTTTCCTCCAGAGACCCAGCCCTCGACTCTCCTGTGGCTTCTCAGCTCTTCCTTGCCCAGCACTTGACCCTTGACATAACATATGCTTCCCCTCCCCCACTTTAAAAAAGATTTTCTCATCGACTTACATCCCCTCATTTGCCTACCAAAGCAAGTTGCTTGAAACAAGATTTAATTCATTTGTTTTCCTCATTATGCATTAATTCTTGGCCTAAGAGTAAATAACCCTTACTTTACCAACCCTCAAAACTGCTCTTGTTATGTGATCATCTCCTAAATGCACACTCTAAAAAAAGGTCAAGTCCTTTTCACCTAACCTCTCTGTATTATTAATAATCCCCCTTTAAAAATTACATAAATACATTCACAAAAATCCTTCAAATGGACAGAACTAACTTCTCTTCAATTTCCCCTCCACTCTGTCCCCATCCTTCTCTCCTCTCAGAGGAAACCAGTGATCAGTTTGGTGTGTAGTCTTCTAGACCTTAAAAAAAAATTTATACACACACACATAGGTATAAGTGGCAGTGGAATTTTTTCCATATTTACATAAATGGAGTAGTAGTCTATATATGCTTTAAAAATTTAACAATACCTGGAAGGTTTTTCCATGTTCTTTTGAACTGTTACACAGTATTCCAAAAATATGGCTATATCACAGTTTAACCATTTCCCTATCCATCGCCATTTAGGTTGTGTTTCAATTATTACAGACATGCTGAACATTACTGTAATCATTTTGGTGCAGATGTGACTATGTCTTTAGGACAGAGACCTAGAAATGGAATTGCTAGGTTAAAGGGTATTTGCAATTTAAATTTTAAGACACTTACCTAATTGTTCTCCAAAGAAGCAGTTACAACTTAAAGCGTATGAAACTGTTTCCCTATATCCTTGCCAACAATGAAAACTGTCAATCTTTAGAGTTTTTGTCAATCTAACAGGCAAAGATATTTCAATTTCTCTCTGATTAGTAGGGAACGTTGTGTTTTCTTATGTTTACAGGTCTTTTATGTTTTCTGTGAATTGCCTTCCCTATCCACTGCCCCTTGTCCTGTAAGTTAATTATTACCTCCTCTTACCTGGTGCTGCCCCTTCTTGAGACTGCCTCCTCTCCTGGCTTTCACAGCATCCCTCCCTCTGGCCTTTCTTCTACTACACTGACTCTACAATTTCTTATTATTTGTAGAAATTACTTCTCAATTGTGTGGTGTTAGTGGTCTTCAGGACTTTGTCCTTTGCTTTTCTCACCCTTTATCTTCCTCCTTGGGCCACCTTATCTATTTAACTCACAGTCTAGATTTCTCTCCTAAATCAGAGAATTATAATGTTTACAATTTCACCCATTTGGATGTTCCAAGCACTCCATTTCAAAATGTCTAGAACAAAACTTAATCTTTTTTCTCCCCAGAGCCTACACCTGCCCCTCCACCAAAACTTATCTTTTCTTCAAAAAGTATTCTTTTTGTTCTAGTCTTTATTATGATTAATGCTAACCAAGCTCTTACATCCACAATGAAGCAATCTTTGTTCAGGCTCTCTTGATTTCTTAGATTATGGCAACCCTGTCATTTTGATGATCATATAAACTGGGGGTCCTGTCTCTCATCTCATCCTTTGCCAGTCCATTCTTCTTGATATTTCTAGGATAACTTTTTTGTTTTTTGGGCTTTTTTTTTTTTTTTGAGACAGGGTTACACTCTGTTGCCCTGGATAGAGTGCAGTGGGGTCACTGCAGCTCACTGTAACCTCAAACTATTGGGCTCAAGTGATCCTCCTGCCTCAGCCTCTGAGTAGCTGGGACTTCAGGTGTGCACCACAACACCCGGCTAATTTTTTTATTTTTTTTGTAGAGACAAGGTCTTGCTCTTCCTTAGGGTAGTCTCAAACTCCTGACTTCAAGCGATCCTCCTGCCTCAGCCTCCCGAAGTATTAAATAGTATTAAAGGGGTGAGTCAGTGCACCTGGCCCCTAGGATAACTTTTAAAAAATAAAAATATGATTGTGTTATGCCCCTGCTAAATATGTCTTAATAACCCACCCAGCCACCCAATTCCCCATAAGTTTCAGAGTTTGGAAGAAAATCAAACTCTGTAACAAGGCACATATGTAAGATCTGCAAAACTCTTTAATATTTTCTCCTAACTTCTGTGAAGACTTCCTTCTAGTCTTGGGACATGTTAAACTAATTACTATTCCTTGCAGTTATCATTTTGGTGAATGTTATTGTTCCTCAACTGCACTGTACAGCTAATACTCTACTAAGAGCTCTATTAAGAACTCTTCCAAGATGCTTTTCCAGATTCCAAGCCCAAGTGGGTAATTTGTTCCTTGGTGCTGCAGCACCTTCCATACTCTTCTAACACAGCCTTGACTTACAGTGCTCTAATTACTAAAATATTTGTCTCTTTCTAATCCACTAGACCATAAACCCTCCTTTAAAGCCAAGTGGTGGCTTCTCTGGCTCTACTTATAACATTTAGCCCAGTGCCTGATAGGTATTAGAGGCTCAATGAATGGTGAATGAATAAACAAAATAATCAATGTCCTAATGATAGTACAGGATATTTTATCTCTGGCACATTTCAAATTATAATTTCATTTTATCATTAAGAAACAAGATTGTAAATCTCCCAATTTTCATCTAGGGTACAGAATCCCTATGAAATCATATTCAAGAACAGGACACTTTATTTCCTGAGAAGTATTAGAAGAACATCACTGAAGTCTGAGTTAAAAACCTAATCTATAACAGCTCACTTACCATACTAACAAGAGAATTAAGGTGGTCCGTTAGAGTCTGCTTTTTCAAACTAACACAATCTAAGGATAATTCAATAAAAAGTTTCCAGAGCAGGAAAAGAAAATTTCCTAGAATGCATCACTTTAATTTTATTCACTCTAATTTTAATCATTCTAATATTATTTATAAAAATTAAGTCCATTATGACAGAGATGTTGACTATTTAATGTGGTATCCCAGAACCTATAAGAGGATCTGCATATGCCAGATAGTTCAATATACATTTATTCAATGAATGAAGGCACATAAGGATCTACCTTGAAATTAAGAAATGAGTGAAATCATTTTTCTAATAAAAGCAAAATAACCTAAACATTTGTTTCATTACCTTTTTGCAAATTTGCTTCATTGTAACTTCCTCCAAGTTAGCACTGGCCAATAATTTCTTTACTGTTTCCTTTAACTCTTCATCTGTAGGAGGTTTCTTTAATTTCTTAATTAAAGGTTCGTCATCTGAACTATCTTCAGACTCACTTTCTAAAAGTAAAGATATTTTATTAAATGTGAATAATAATCTTTCTTACATAGAAAATTAATATTTAAGGCAGGTTGGGAAGAATTTTATAGGCTTTCATCAGATCGAAGGGATAATGGATCCTAAAAAATTATAAATCACCACTCTGTATGTTACCTACAAAACATGCATTGAAAATTTTATGTCAATTTGAAAAATCATAAACTATAAAAAACTGGTATACAGGTTGAGCATTCCTGATCCAAAATCTGAAATATTCCAAAACCTTTATCAGGACCAATATGATGCCACAAGTGGATAATTCTTATACCTGACCTCATGTGACAGGTCACAGTTAAAACACTGTCAAAACTTTGTTTTATACACAAAATTATTTAAAATACTGCATAAAATTACCTGCAGGCTATGTGTGTAAGGTATATATGAAACGTAAGTCAATTCTGTGTTTAGACTTGGGTCTCATCCCCAAGATATCTCATTATGAATATGTAAATATTGGGGGTGGGGGGGAAACTAACTCTGAAACACTTCTGGTCCCAAGGATTTTGGATCTCAACCTGTACAACTTTCTTCTCCATGTTCTTCGCAGTTAATCTGTTTCCTCCACACACTTAAATACTATGTACAACATATATGCTACATATTTAAAGTTGCTGATAATGTAAGGTCTAACATACCTTTTTTGGAACTGTTTTGATTCTTCTTGGTGGTGCTGCTATCTGCCTTCTTAACATTAGCACTTTTTACAGATTTTTTACTTTTAGAAGTGGCTTTCTGTTTAGGTTTTTCTCTTTTAGATGTCTTTTTTGGTGGCTGTTAGAAAGGAAAGCAAATTAGATATATTGATGAAATTCATTGCCATCTCTCTACTTCCCCTATGTCCCTCAACAATATTAGAGAAAACTAACATTCGACATCAGCAATTAAAAGTTATTAATACTTATCAATGTTTATGGGATTACTAATACACTCAACATACAATTTTATCATAAGTCCAAGCACAACAAATCAATAATCATAAAAAATAATAGATGCCCACGTTTATTATGCACTATGGATAGAAGACTTTACATATATTACTCTACTTAATCTTGAAAAAAATTCTAAAATATAGATACTATTATCTTCTCTTATTTATTTTCTGTCTCTCCCAACTAGAATCTAAGTTCTATAAAAACAGGGTTTTTCTCCCACATTCACTGATGTATCCCGAACTACTAAAATAGTGCCTAGTACACAGTAGTTGCTCAATAAATACTTATGACTGTATGAGGAAAATAAGGATCACTGAGGTTATCTTGTCCACAGTCACATTAATAAAGAGGCAAGATTAAAATAAGAGATCTGATCCAGAACTTATATTCTCAAACACTAGGCCATAGCTAACTAAACAAAAGCAAACTATATACATATGAATAGATTAAAATGACAAAATTATAGTTTATAGTTACTTTGTCTCATCCAGGGCCTATGAAAGTAGAAAGCATTAATTCTTCACTTAATTAACATTCCCAAAGGCAACGCATCCTATTAAACAAATGTCCCAAGACAACTTAAATTCTCATTTTAAATAACAGAAACATTATGTTGAAACTGTCCTTTAGATTAAGGTGTATAGACCAATCTGTTCCAAAAGTTAAATGGGCTCAGACTATTTCTAAGTGTAGTTCATTAGATTTTAGTATTTGTGTTGTTTTTTCCTCCTGCCTCAGCCTCCAGAGTAGCTGGGACTACAGGCACACACCACTGCACTCAGCGGGATTTCAGGGTTTGTCCTTCTGCTATAATACCAGCACTGTACCTATCTATATAAACATACTATCACCCTGCACTACCTCAGTAACATACTGTTGGCTGGGAACTATGTAGTTTAACTGCTACTAAAAAAACCCCACATTTTTAAGAGATGTCAAAGGACTGACATGTTTCTAAAAAGTACATTAGCTTTACCATGGACTTCAGCTATTTAGAGGCCATTCTTACTTATTTCCTAATTCTGAGAGATATTCCTGATAGTGGAGATTGTGGGACAGGTATCAATGGTTTATCAGTTTTTTATGACTAATTTAAACTAAGTTTTAAGTTTATTAAGTATCCACCTAGTTCACAAGAACTGTATTAGGCTCTGAAAGGGAATATTAAAAATTCTTAAGTTCTGTTGCTATGTTTAATATACAGAATAATCACTATTATACATTATTTCTTAGCCAAGGGCTAATAAAAATCTTAACTTATAGGTATCACGAACTAAGTTATTACTGAAAGGGTCAGGGAGGGAGAACAAGAGGAAGAATACTATAAGCATTATTACTTGGTCCTCATTCAAATTAAAATTTTAGAAGGCATACACAACATGGCAGATTTTAAACCTGCATATTGGGTGTAGTAATAGTTTGACAAAAGATAAACATCTGCAGTAATAAAGATCAAGTCATCTCCATAAAATTTAACTTCTGGACAAACACATAAACAATTAAAAGTATGTTATCTTTCTATAGGTCACATCTCCTATAAGGAATAATCTACAGTTTTTCTAGATAGACAACTAGACTGCATCTATTAGCAAAATTTCTAAAAGACTGCAAACATAGTGCACAAGCACTGCAGAAGATATAACATAATAATTCAAAGAGTGTGAGCTCTCGAGCCAAGCTGCCTGGTTTCGAATTCCAGCCCCAGTTCATCTCTGGGCCCCAGGTTCCTCATTTAAAAACTAAAGGAAACAATAGTTCCTATGGTTTTATGGGGAGTAAATGCATTAATACACAAAAGTACTTTTGGTGGTGCCGGGCACATGGGCACATAGACTTGCTATTATTCCATTACGAGTGCTTGCTTTTGTAAAGTGACAAATTCTTTCATTAGGCAAATGTAATTTCCTCCAATAACTTAAAGTTTGTAAGTGTTCTTTAAAAGCAGGGCAAATACTTTCTGGCAATGTTGGAGATTAAACAATTTTTTAAATTTAAAAAAAGGGACTGATACATAGAATGTAAATTATAAAAGCAGTAAGATAGGCTTTTAATAACACCTGTATTAACTAATCATGATACATCATGCTTATTTCATTACATTATGTTAGCTATGACTTGACCCACCAACATCTGAATCACTGTATTAATAAGTTACATTATCTATACCGGATCTCTCTTTTCTTTAGTAACTTTTCCTGTGACAAACTTAAGGTAGGAATTCAACAAATTACCTTTTTTAGATTGATTAATGTTGACTTAGGAAACAGTAAAAAACAACTAAACTCAAACCTAAGGTTACCTTGAACAGAGAGCTAGGATAACTGATGAGCTCGATCTTGTGCTTTAATCCTGCAAGTGTTAATAATCACTACAGCTGCACTGAAGATAAGTTATTATAGGAGGAGCATCTCAAAGGACATGCCTTGGTATTGGAACACAATGGATAATTTTTGGCTTTTAAGGCAAACATGGGTCACCAGTATTTGGAGATAATGGAAAGAAACACTGGGACAGCTGAGAAAGCAAGTTAAACCCAGATCATTTAAATTTTACATGAACTTTCAAATATTCATTAACTTTCATTCCTCTCCTCTACTTAGGAAAATCTCACTTATGATTCTAAACCCAGCCTAACAATTACCTCCTCTAAATCTTCCAAAAATACCATCAATTTGATTAATTCATACTCCTAAAGTACTTGACCTACAATTGATTTATCCCTACTTTATGGAAGGTATTATGATGCAATGAATAAGAACAAGAGCTTTACCATCAAACTTCCTGGGTGTAAGTCAATCCTTACTCTACCATTAATTTTGCATTCTCAGGCAAATCAATTGCCCTTCTCTGCGCCCGTTTCCTCATCTATAAAAATGGAGGTACATAATACTACCACTTCGCTAACTTTAACATTTTCCCCTCATTTTTATCTCTGACACTGGGGTACATTTTATAATTTACACAAATACGATGCCTAAGAGGCATTGTAGGTTCTATGAACTGTGTTTTGTGAGGATAAAATTAGTAAATACATATAAAGCAGCAAAAAACCCAGATATTTAATGTATGTACATTTATTAAATAGTAGTTATTTACATGTCTGTTTTCCCACTACACTGCAAGTGGAAGCGTAGATCTGACAATCTCCATGAGAACAGACACTTACGACTTCACTTAGTTTCCAGCAATCAGAAGAGTGTTTGGTATATAGTACCTACTTAAAATATGTTATGTTTGCCTCTGAATCGTCTATAAAACCTAGTTTACCTGTGCTTTGTTCCCAGGAGGTGAAAAATGTAATTAAAAGGAAACAGAAAAAAGAAAAATGCATTTGTATAGCACTGGTTTCACACACATGGTCTCATGAGCTATAAAACAAAACAAAGCAATAAAAAAATACAAAGACAAAAACCTAATTGTTTATCTTATTATAAATGAGGAAGATGTATCTGAGTAGGTAAGTGAGCCAACACCTTATAGCTAGGAAGAAGAACCTCTGATTAGGCAGTGTGCCTCCTACATATTACCTAGAGCAGCAGTCCCCAACCTTTTTGCCACCAGGGACCAGTTTCATAGAAGACAATTCTTCCATGGGAGGGTGGGGCATGGGATGGTTTCAGGATGATTCAAGTACATTACATTTATTTTGCACTTTATTTCTATTATTATTATTATTACATTGGAATATATAATGAAATAATTATACAACTCACCACCATGCAGAATCAGTGGGAACCCTGAGCTTGTTTTCCTGCAATTAGACGGTCCTATCACCACGGAATGATGGAAGACAACTGATTTATTATGATCTCTGTGCAGTCAAACCTCTCTGCTAAGGATAATCTGTATTTGCAGCCGGTCCCCAGCACTAAGCATCACCACCTCAGATCACCAGGCATTAGATTCTCATAATGAGAGCACAACCTAGATCCCTAACGTGCAGTTTACAGTAGGGTTTGTGCTCCTATGAGAATCTAATGTTGCCGCTGATCTGACAGGAGGTGGAACTCAGGCAGTGATGCGAGTGATAGGAAACAGCTGTAGATACAGATGAAGCTTCGCTCCCTTGCCCACTGCTCACCTCCTGCTGTGCGGCCCAGTTCCTAACAGGCCACAGATGGGAACCAGTACAAGGCCGCAGGTTTGGGGACCACAAATCTAGAGGAATGACTAACGGACCTAAGTAATTCTTTAAGCCAGGGTTCAAACTACAGAACTAAATTATAGTAATAAGCCAGGTGATACCACAAGTTCCTAACAGGCCACAGATGGGAACCAGTACAAGGCCCCAGGTTTGGGGACCACAGATCTAGAGGAATGACTAACGGACTTAAAGTAATTCTTTAAGCCAGGGTTCAAACTACAGAACTAAATTATAGTAATAAGCCAGGTGATACCACAACTTATTTATCACACACACATATATATATATTTTAGAAGAGAAAGAGTCTCATTTTGTCACCCAGGCTGGAGTACAAGTGGCATGATCATAGTTCACTGTAACCTCTAATTGCTAGGCTCAAGCGATCCTCCTGCTTTAGCCTCCCAAGTAGCCAGGACTACCGGCATATACTACCAAGCCCGCCTAATTTTTTTTTGTAGAGACAGGGTCTTATTATGTTGCCCAGGCTGGTCTAGAACTCCTGGCCTCAAGCAATCATCCCACTTCAGTCTCCCAAAGTGCTGGGATTATAGGTGTGAAGCACCACACCCATCCTATCATATTGTTTAATTTAGATCTTTTCTGGTTACATACAAACGTTACTAACCATAACAAAGAATAAAAAATGTTGGCAGAAAATAAAGAATGCCAACAAAAGAAAACAAGCTCTGCATTAGGGCCATCCCCAGCGCTTACCCTCAAACTTTGTACTGGCTCCAGGGTTTTTTCTTTATAATTTTTAAAAGCTAAAATGGGTCTTGGTGTAATCCAACTACAGTTTTCTCCAAATCCCTTTCTTTTGCTATGCCAGCCTCTCCTGTTTATCCTTCAAGATCAAATTGTCACCTCCACTGTGAAGTTTCTCTGGATCCATGAACTTTACTCCCCACGTTCCCCTAGAAGAGGTAAATATCTTTTGAGCTTCCACATTATATTTTTCATACCTCTTTTTTTTTTAGCTCTTAAGTTATATTCTACTGTAGTTTTTTTTTTTTTTCTGTTCTTTGACCTCTTTTTTCCAAACAACTAAACTGAACTGTTTAGGAACAGAGACCCTGTCTTATTTATTTCTTGGCACTTAGTTGCTATGAAATTATTTGGAAAATTGAAGTGGGAAAAGATACCTGGGGACTAGATAAACTTTAAAGATTTCTTCCAACCCTGAGGTCCTATTTCATTAAAATAATCCTATTTGCTAAGACAAAAATGTTTTCTGTTAATAGCAGTTAGTCAAACTTCTTGATTTTCAATGCCACTATCTTCTAGTACAACTTATTTATATAGGTTGCACATTTAAGAGGAAAGAAAGAGAACCATTAGATCAAATTATCAATAGTGGGGCCTGGGCACCTACGTGTGCGTGTGTGCGTGTGTATTTTTTAAACCCCACAGGTGGCTCATCTAGCTATACCATATAGAATGGAAAGTACATTTATAGTCTAGATCTGCCACCAAGTTTTTTCTATAAAGTGCCAGATAGTAAATATTTTCAACTTTGCCAGTTGATTGATTGCTACATACAATCTTTGTTGGTATTTCTCCTTTTCTGTTTTTTACAATCCTTTAAAAATGGAAAAACCATTGTCAGCTTTCGGGTTGTATAAGAACAGGTCACAAGCTGGAGCTGGTGTACGGGCCATAGCCTGCTGATTCCCAGACTAGATTATAAATTACTAAAGATATATACAGAAAAGATAGGAACCAGATACAACAAAAAATAGGATAATTCCTCAAGTTACAAAGTTTACATTAATAGCAGTTAGCTTTAAGTTTTGATAAGTAGATTTGTACTCAATAACTTTCTTAATGTTATTGCTTAAAATCAAATTTTGATCTAAATTTGGGTTCTGTAGAGAGAACTCTGAAGACAGACATATATCAACAGGAAGCTTTAGAAAGAGTAGTAGTCTCCCCTTATCCACAGTTTCTCTTTCCATATGTGGTTTCAACTACCTGTGGTCAAATGCATCCCAAAAATATTAAATGGAAAATTCCAGAAACAAACAATTCGTAAGTTTTACACTGCATGCTGTTCTAAATAGTGTGATGAACTCTCATGCTACTCTGTTCTGTATGGGACATGAACCACCCTTTGTCTAGCATATCCATGCTATAGATGCTACCCGCCCCTTAGCTCACTAGCCATCTCAGTTATCAGATCGCCTGTTGCAGCATCACAGTGCTGCAAGTTCAAGAAACCCTTGTTTGACTTAATCATGGCCCCAAAGTGTAAGACCAGTGATGTTGGCCATCGGAATATGCCAAAGAGAAACTGTAAAGTGGTTCCTTTAAGTGAAAAGGTGAAATTTCTCAATTTGAGAAAAATAATTGCACACTGAGGTTGCTGAGATCGCTAGGATCCATGGTTAAGAATGAAATCTTCTATCTGCAAAATTGTGAAGAAGGAAAAAGAAATTTGTGCTAGTTCTGCGGCTGCAAAACTGCAAAAGTTATAGCCATAGTGTGTGATAAGTAAAAGGCATCAAATCTGTGACTGGAAGACATGAACAGAAAGGTGTTCCCAATGACAGCAATCGGGTTTGGTACTATCTGTGGTTTCAGGCATCTACTGGGAGTCTTGGAATGTATCTCCCTTGGATGAGGGGAGACTATGATATAGACAAAGCACTAAAAAGATTACATATTTATTACATCCTCAAGTATAAAAATGAGGATATACCCTTCATCTCTAATGGCATCAAGACTAAATGGGAAGCAAGGTGTGAAAGTACATGGCACAAAGATTTTTGATAGTGTCTTCCTTGTATGTACCAATAAATGTTTACTAAGTGGTACTTCTCCCCAAGTAGACCGTCAGTTCCTACAAGACAGAGAACATGTCTCATTTATTTCCCTCCCACTTAGCAAAATGCTCAGGTATAGAATAAGATAATCACTTTGAATGAATGAAAATAACGAATCTACACTCAAAGGTTGTATTAGTTACGAAACAATGCCCAACGTAACAGGTTCTGTATGGTCTGGCTTCAGCCTACATTACTCTAGCTTCATCTCTCATTGTTCTGCTTCTGGGCACACGACTCTAAACATAAACAAGCATGTCAGTCAAAGGCACCCTGCCTTCCCTGGTCCCATCTTTGTTCACATATCCAACTTTCCTCTCCATCTCCAAGATCAATTTGAATTGGTGGTACTTCCATTTCTCCTCAAAGCCTTTTCTCAACAGATACGAAGACTTTCCTTTTGAAATCCTATAATATTAAGCATCAAATGGCATTTGTGTAGCAAACATCATCTGTAACCCCAAGAGCACTTAGCATACTCCCAATTTAATGAACTGAGCCATCAAAAAGTAGTTACATTAGCAATCAAGTACTGACCCCCTGTTTTAAGTCTTTTTATTAAATATTCTGAAAATGTTAATAATTATAATAAAAACATTATATGGCATTATTAAGGAAAAATGTTGATGGCACTAATGACAGTCAACACCTTTGTTATTTAATCAAATAGAAGCCAAAACTGAGTCTTTTAACAAAATGTATGGGGGGGAAAAATTAGGCAACAAGTTAAAAAAGAAAAAAGCTAGTTTCTAAGTTGTTAGGGGATTTATTTTTAAAGATTCTGGTTTGCTATTTCTGAATATGCTGTGAGTGGTTTAATCAGGGCCATCAAATATTTTAAGAATTTGTATTGAAGAGGAATAAATAAAAATTGATAGCTGCCATAAATTTCAGATAGTATGATGTACTACAATCTAAATTTTGTAAAGATTAGTAATATAAACTTTCAAAAATTTGAAGGGGATTTTCCCTGTCTCTGATAACCATAAAGGTACAGAATCAGAGGACTGACATAAGCACTTTTTGAAGGAAGGCAAAAAAAAAAAATCTTGGGAGAATAAGGCTTACCTATTTTTTATAGGCAGCAGGGCTCTTGAAGGAGGGTCTCCAAAAAAGACGCCTGTCACAGAGCCAGAATTCTGTCCTCACAGCAGAAAGGTTGTACTGGGTGAACAGATGAACAAAATAAAAATTAGCTTAAAATACACTATTCTTTTAACAACTTGGCTGAGCAAACTCAAAACGCCA
Organism: Indri indri; assembly: GCA_004363605.1. NCBI lineage: Eukaryota > Metazoa > Chordata > Mammalia > Primates > Indriidae > Indri > Indri indri. The sequence goes on from RJWJ010000747.1 coordinate 174,356, forward strand.
AGAGTAAAGAATGTGCAAGTCTAGTTATGTTTTATAAAAGATTATGAAAGTTTAAGTCTAAATGGATTTTATTAGGGTGATTATTCAACAACTTTGCCTTCCAACAAAAGGTTTAAATCGTTTACAGTTTTGTAATTCTTCTGATGAAATTATGAGATGAGATTTCTTAGCTTCTAAAAACATACTTAAGGATTAACAAAACTTTCGCATTCACCCTCACACCACAGCCAAATAATCCCCTGAAGGGTCCAAATAGTTTATCAAAAATTATAACTAAAAGTTTCTCTGATTTGCAAACACTGTAGGATGGCTCACTCAACAATACAGGTAGGAAAGCTAACAACTGGATCTCACAGCTTCCCCTGCACCTAGCTAGGGAGACGACAAAGTATTGGCCAATGCCATGAATATGGAGATCTCCGGTAAAAGGCATCCCTTCCGGGGGAAAAAAGCCAAAACACCACCAGGAGAAAGCACTTTGCTCTTCCTTGTCTGGAACATGAATACAATGTCTAAATGTAAAACAACCACCCTGTGATCATGAGGTTAAATGCCACATACTAAAGATGGTATATCAGGAAGGTACCCACATCTCTGAAACCTCTCTTGAGCAGCTATATTGGCCCAGAGTTGCCTGTCTGTGTGGACTTTTTGACATCAAAGTAAAACTTTTGTTTTGACCATTATTAGAAAAGTTGTGAATTACATCAGCTGAAAATATTCCAGATACATACGAGAACATTCAGATAAATTCTAAATACTCAAAAAGTAAAAATCCATAAAGCTTGTTTTATACTTTCTAGAGATAATAAGAGTGTACTATAAAAACACTAGAAAATAAAAACTGGAGAGGTATTAGGATAATATGAAAAAAGAAGCAAAGTATGCTTTTAAGGGGCTAAAAGACTATTACAGTTATTTTCTCTAATTGGCACTGTTTTCCCTTTCTTTTCTTCTGTACTCTCCAGTCATTTCTCTGTGCTCAGTCTAATACCTATGAATAGCACTGACAGAGCACGGTTTAACCTCAGTGGCTCACTTTAGCAATCTTCCCCTAAAGTTAATCCAACATGAGAATGAGTAGATTTTCAGAAACAGTTTATACAAAATCACTAAAGCTGTTTATTTTCCTATTCTCTCATTTTTAAAATTTCAATAGATTTAGGGGATACAAGTGTTTTTTGTTACATGGATGAATTGTATAATGCTGAAGTCAGGGCTTTCAGTGTACCCATCACCAGAATAGTGCGCATTGTACCCGATAGGTAGATTTTCCTAATCTCTCATTTTAAAGAAAAATTCATCTACCAATTTCTTTCTAGCTCCCAACTGCTCTCTTTCTACTGCTCTAAAAAGCCAATGTCCATGAGGAAAGTTAATACGGAAATTCAGAATGAATCTTTCATAAAGAAATTACTGAAGTTACTCTCCGAAAGAGCAACCCTTTTTATTTGAGTTAATTCCAAGGAAAACGGATTATAAAATTCTGGTGAATTACTCCATCGCTTATCATAGAAACAAAGGTACAGAAAACCTCAAATGTTTTACCAATTTTCAGCTAATATGCTAAATCTGATGTATTTTCTTTTAAATGACTTTTAAAAAACTCAGTTCTGTTTTAACTATGTGGATTTCAGTGATTTCATTTTAAAAATAATCAATTTACTTATAAACATCCTAGTCTTTCACACAGCTAAATATGAAAACTAGCAGGTGAGCAAATACTATTCAACCTCACATAATCAGCCAAAAAAATACAATTTGAACTAGATTTCTGCTTGAGTAAGATTTCTGACTTCAACAGATTATATGTGGACTGTACAATATAGTCCAAACCCCTCATTTTACAGAGGAAACTGGAAAAGGTAAAATTAATCTACCTAAATTCATAGTTAATTACTCCAATGGAAGTTGATCTTAATGGAGAGGAAGGAGTCTTATTATCAAAGAAAAATTAGTTTCGGAAAATAAACAATAATTCAATACTTTTCTATCAAAAAAAAAAATCTACAGGCAATCCACAGCTTTTCTGATTAACCTGTTTACGGCCTCTTAGAAAAGAGGTCCTTTCATAGTAATGACCAAAAATACCTCCATTTATGAAGTCCCTAACACATCTGCCACTTAACTGAGTCTTCATAAAATGGAATAAGGAAAAACAAATTTGCCATAGATATGTATAAGTTCTCTTGCCAGAACTTACCTTTCAAATCAGCAATGAAAGGTTGAGAAGGACAGTGCTAAATTTAAAGGGTCTTTAGAGCAGTAAGAATACCTGTGTGTTTGTTGGAGGGACATATACCAGAAAAAAGAAAAAAGACTTCTCAGTCTAGACTTTATTGGAATTATATTTTATGAAGTCTGTCAGTATTAGCATAGGCAGAAAAAACAGCACAGGCAAGAATATGACGGAGCTTTTATATTGTGTGATTTCATATACTTAATGTCTGTAAAAGCATTTTTGAGCTTTCTTTTCTTCCCCTAAGGATTTTCATCATTTGACCTGGGTTTTTAGCAACGGACCCTAGATTATGGTACCAAAGGAAGTAAGGCTTTCATTTATAATGGGACAGTTTTACTTGTGATTATTATCTAGGAACCAATATGATTAATAAATCAGACATCATCTGTATACACAAAGTTCAACTAACTCTACTTAGAACTATGGAACAACAACCTGGAAAATAACTAAGAAAATGGTAAAAAATAGCCTTACTTTTTAACCTACACCCTGGTAATGATGGGAAGATTAGATTTAGAAATTTTACTTGTCATAAAAGGTCATCTTAATTCTAATATTAATAGCAGCAACTAATACTTACATAGTACATGTACCAGGCACTGTTCTCAGTATTTTAAATAAGGTCATTTAATATGAGACTATGAGGCTGGCACTATTACCACTCCCACTTTACAGATGGGAAACAGAGGTATGGAGTTTAAATAATTTTCCCAAGGTCATATAGTGATAATCCAAGGTAGAGCTGGGATTTGAACCCAGTTTTCAAAGCCCATACTTGTAATGATAATGTCTCTGAAAAAATTAGATGTTATATTCTATGACAACTTTTCATGCTTTAACTGTCCTTAAAAAGCGTTTAGGAAACACTGAATGGCATATAGAAGACAACCAAATATTTGCTGAATGAGGAATACTATTACTTTAAAATTGTAACTATTATATATGTACACATAAACAAACATGTTTTCCTACCAGATGTCCAATCCACAGAAACCTTAGTGCTTCAGTTACTCATCTTCTTTCGTGCCAAATATATATTAAGATATTTATGAAACATCTGCTAGATTTGTAACCATCTTTCTTAAATTATGAAGCATTTCACACTTAGCTTTACACAAATCTTTATAAAATGACATTAAAACAAGCATGAATTTTAAACACTTCTAGACAAATATACATACTAAATTCATACACACATTAAAAGCAGAGTTCACTACATCTTTATTCCCTCTAATTCAGTGGTCTCAACTGGAGATGATTCCCTCCCACCCCCTGGGGACAATTAGCAACGTCTGAAGAATACCTTTGGTTGTCAAAACAGGAGTTTGGGAAGTATGTCCCACAATAAAAAACCATCTGGCCCCAAATGTCAAGCTGGCATTAATCAAGTCCCTAAAGGCACGGTTTATTACCCAACTAACAGACCAAGTTCTGACCTCTGAAGGAAGGCACCAAAACAAAATTAAAATAGAGTGTACCAAAACACCACTGACAATAACAGGAACTCATCTCCTGAATCCACTCTCCCTGATCTACTTGACTGAAGATAATATCAGAGGGTAAAGTTAACCTTTTTAATTGCTTCAGCAGTTCTCTTCTTCCCAAAATTTCACTTTGGAAGCTAAGTATCATCAACATTTTACAAATACTACCAAATAAAAGAAAATGGCAGGCATTCTAAGGATACAAAACTTACCTGCTGATCAAACAAACTTCAAATATCGTTATTCTCATTAAACAATAACCAACAGGTTGAGAAGAAATAATGGCCCTTGCTTTTGCATAAAATAGTTCAAGTCAATTATAAAATATTAATATGTCGCCGGGCGCGGTGGCTCAAGCCTGTAATCCTAGCACTCTGGGAGGCCGAGGTGGGCGGATCGTTCTGAGCTCAGGAGTTCGAGACCAGCCTGAGCAAGAGCGAGACCCCATCTCTACCAAAAATAGAAAGAAAGTTAATTGGACAGCTAAAAATATATAGAGAAAAAATTAGCTGGGCATGGTGGCACATGCCTGTAGTCCCAGCCAGTCGGGAGGCTGAGACAGTAGGATTGCTCGAGCCCAGGAGTTCGAGGTTGCTGTGAGCTAGGCTGACGCCACGGCACTCACCCCAGGCAAGAGAGTGAGACTCTGTCTCAAAAAAAAAAAAAATAAAATAAAATAAAATAAAATAAAATAAAATATTAATATGTCATGAAAAAAATTCTGCAAGAATCTGCTTCTGTTCAGGATACACACGTCCTGCCGCCCTGCCCTTCCCATTTACCTACTCTAGTCTTCAAGGTCCAGCTCAAGGCCCACTTCAAATCCATTCTCCATCAACCTCACTCTTTTCCAACTCCTACACTCTAGCATGGCAATGCAACTAAAAGCTCCTCAAGGAAAAGACACAGGTTCATACTTCACTATTTCTGCATCTTCGGAATTAAAAACAACCAACATGGAACTCTGTTTTCTGGGTGTACCAAATATAGAGCAAGAATATTAATATTTTACTTTTCCCCACGGAAAGAAATAATTTAAAAAACGGAGTAAAACATTTTACCTCCTCTTCACTTTCTTTATCTTCATCATCTGAAGACTCTACCTTGTTTTTCTTTTCATCTTCATCACTACTAGATTCATCGGACAGAATTTCAGGACATTTGGTTCGCTTAGCTTTCCTTGCCATTCCAGAACTGTTCCGTTCCTTTTTACTGCCTTTGCTAGAAGTTTTTTTAGATTTTGGCAATGGCTGTGCAAAAAAAAATTTATAAAGATAACATCACTATTATATTTCAAAGTCAACCAACTCTTTTTGTTTTGTTTGGACACACGGTCTCCCTCTGTCACTTGGGCTAGAGTACAGTGGTGTCATCAGCTCACTAAACCTCAAACTACTGGGCTCAAGCCATCATCCTGGTTCAGCCTCCCGAGGAGCTAGACTATAGGCACATACCACGATGCCCGACTAATTTTTCTATTTTTTGTAAAGATGGAGTCTTGCTCTTGCTGGTCTTAAACTCTTGGTCTCAAGCAACCCTCCTGCCTCAGCCTCCCAAAGTGCTAGGATTACAGGCATGAGCCACCGCATCTGGACCCGACTCTGTTTTTGGTATCTACTTCTCAATTCAACAACTTCCTGCTCTTCTCTAAGGAAATTTACAAGCTTAGTAGCTTTACAGAGAACATCTTTAACTTTAATGTGTCAGGTTAACCTACCACTGTGTTACCTGTTACCAATACCCTTTCATTTGTGTTCTAAACACCTAGCAAGACTTCTTGAATGTTGAAAAATACGTATTCTAGGTTCTGACATGGGACTAGAAGCCCACGTACACATTGTGTTAAGCTGAGATGGTTGTTTATACTTTATCAAGACAATATTTTAAGTCAGATTTGTAATTTATTAAAACTGTCATTGCTAGAGGAGTTCCTTGCTTTAGAGGGCCCACCAAAGGAGTGGGCAGAACCATCTCTAAAGAAAATAAAACCTTATTACCAATTACACAATCTGAATTTGTGAATGAACTATACAATTTAAATTCCCCACATTACTTCTGTGCTCTTTCAATAATGCCAGCATCATATTCTCATTGATGCTTCTAAGTACGCAATAAATGTTGGGTATGTTAATTATGAAACCAATTAAGAACCACAAAATAAATGCACTGCTATTACTCTGATAATCAATTAAACCATGCATATTTTAAAAGCAGAGTAGATCATGTGAGGAAAATGATTTGATTATATTAACCAATAAATGCTTTCTTAGGGGGGGTTCTGCCAAATTCTAAAATTAAAAACCACAAAATTCCCTCACATAAAGAATCTGAAAGTATATACAGTAAGGAATTAGCATTATTTATTTCTAAGATTGAGTATCTTTTATATTCTTTTATTTTTGCCTTTGTTACTTCATTTTCTGCAATAAGCAAAACCATTAAGGTAAAATTACATAACATAATCTGAAAGTATTCAACTGAGTAAATGTTTGTGGTAACTTTAAGGCAGTATTTTTCATGGAACTAGCAGACCCGCAATCTCTTCCCTCCCAGGAACCTCTAGTCTTCTAGAAGTCACTGTCACCTTCACAAAAATTAAGAAAAAGTGGCTGCTCTGTGTAATGTAGTGTTCTCAGGCTATCTACAAACCACAGGATAACCTCTAGCTTGCCCAAACAACCTACTCTTCTAAAGATGGATTGAGAAACAACCAATTTAGATCACTCCAGAAACTTTAAGTTAGTGGACCAAAGACATTCTTCGAAGAAGATTCTGTACAAGAAACTTTCTTGAACGTATACGGATATCTTTGCTATGTGAACTACTACCATTACCAACCTATGATCAGGATCTTAATCGATTTGGATAAATTCTTTGATAGCACTGTTTGGAGCAAAAGTGACTCTTATTATCCAAACTCTTACTTACTTTCCTACTTACTTGCTATATTAATTCCAGGTCTCAAATATATTAGAAAAACATAATTATCTCTCACTAACTCAGCTCAGAAACCAGATGCAGGTAGCAAGAATGTAATCCATATACAGAATTATTAATATGGGGACTGAAACAGGTACTGGATAAATCTATACAGAAAAGTGAAAGGATATTAAGTTATTCAAGTAACCAATCAAGAAAATGCAGCTCCCAAAAGTAAATGAAGAGCTTTAAAAACAAAAATCAAAAAGTTGTACTGTGCAAATGCTTTAGAGCCTTTTTATACTCGTTCTAAAAACAGTTAAATCTATTAATCAAAATCCAGTGTCAAAGGCCAGGTGTGGTGGCTTGCGCCTGTAATCCTAGCACTCTGGGAGGCCAAGGCGGGTGGATCACTCAAAGTCAGGAGTTCAAGACCAGCCTGAGCGAGACCCCGTCTCTTCTAAAAAAAAAAAAAATAGAAAGAAATTAATCGGACAGCTAAAAATATATAGAAAAAATTAGCCAGGCATGGTGGTGCATGCCTGTAGTCCCAGCTACTTGGGAGGCTGAGGCAGGAGGATTGCTTGAACCCAGGAGTTTGAGGTTGCTGTGAGCTAGGCTGACACCACGGCACTCTAGTCAGGGTAACAGAGCCAGACTCTGTCTCAAAAAAAAAAAAAAAAAAAAAAAAA